>BHFT01038771.1:0-57064 GCA_004320025.1 Laticauda laticaudata
ATACACACACACACATACATACATACAGAGAGAGAGAGAGAGACAGAGAGACAAGAGAGAGATAGAGAGAGACTTACAGACAGACATGATATATAATAGAGAGAGAAACAGCCAGCCAGGCAGATAGATGGAGATAGATAGATGATACATTATGGATGGATGGATAGATAGACAGATAGACAGAAAGACAGACAGACAGACAGATATAGGCAGACAGATAGACAGACATAGATATATATAATAGAGATTGTCTCTATCTATCTCTATTATAGAGATAGATAGATAGACACAGATAGATATAGATACAATAAAAATAAATAGATACACACACACACAAATATTAATCATAATAGATTTCTAATGCAATATTTTCTAGACATTTGGATCCACAATATGTTTTCCATATGTGGGAAGTGATGGCAGGATGGGATCTTCTGCTAAGACAACTTTTATAGCATATTCGTGGGTTGGATGTTGTCCACATGGCAGGGATAGTTGTTGTATTATGGAATGCCAAGCCGGAGATGTTCAAAATAAAATTGAAAAATAAAACATGTTGGCTTCAATTGTGCATAGTAGTTGGATATCTTGCTTGGATATCCATTAATACAGTACATACTTTGTAATAAAAACATAGATTTATTGTTATGTAATCTAATCAAATGTATTTCCTTCCCTGACATAATCTTTTTTTAAAAAAATAATAACCATTCCACAGCTCTTAGCTAGACAATCATTCCAGGAAAAATAGACTTGTATTAATTAATTTTTGATGAAACAGCCCCTTTTGGGTGACACTTGTATTCTTAAGCATGGATTTTCTCCAATTGTATAGAAGTTGGACTTCATCTCTGTTGGCATTTTCTTACGCCCTGCTTTTGAATTATTAGCATGCCAGTCTAAACCAAGCTGAAATGAATGGCTGTTTTTAGTGGACATATCAGCAAAGGTTGCAAGTTTTATAACCAAAGTTGTTTTTCCCTATAATTTGTTCGTTCATTCTTTCAATCACGCATTCACTCATTTTTTTCTTTAAATAAATTCATGGAGATGCTTCATCTGTTTTAAAAGAGAGAGGGAGGGAGGAAAAGAGAGAATGAGGGAGAGAGGGGAAGTGAGAACAAGAGAGGGAGAGAGAAAGAGAGAGAAAAAGAGAGAGGGAGAGAGGGAGGAAAAAAGAGGGAGGGAGAAAGAGAAAAAGGGGGGAGAGAGGGAAAGAATGAGAATGAGAGGAGGGAGAGGAAGAGAGAAAGAGAGGGAGAGAGCTGGAGAGGGAGAGAGAGAGAAAGAGAGGGAGGGAGAGATGGAGAGACAAAGAGGGAGACAAAAAGGGAGAGAGGGAGATGGAAAGAGAGGGAGAGAGAGGGAGAGAATTAGAACGGAGAGGGAGAGAGAAAGAGAGAGGGAGAGAGAAAGAGGAGAGGAGAGGGAGAGAATGAGAATGAGAGAGAGGGNAGAATGAGGGAGAGGGAGAGAAAGAGAGAGGGGGAGAGAAAAAGAGGTAGAGAGAGAGAAGGGAGAGAGAGAGGGAGAGATTTTTTTAATATTCCAATGAATGTTTTATGAATGAAATATAGTCTGTTGTCTCTGGATAGTTTCCCTGCTTTTCAGGCCTGTTGTGGCTGAACTTTCTGCCATAAACCAGCTTTTTCTCTCGTTCTTCCTTCACTTCTCAAAAATGGCAGCTTGCCAAAGGATTAAATACAGGCTGTTAGTATGCAAAAGCTGTAGTCCCAGGGAAAAGATGCCACTTTGGGAAATATGCAGGGAGAATAGCAATTTTGTCGATTGGGTACAGAGGTCTGGCTGTGTACAGGCTGGCATGTTGGCCCACACAAATAAGCAAAGTTTTCTCAAGAAAAGGGGTGTTCCTTAAAAGTTTTGGACTCCCTAGAAAAGTTTTGGGTTGTTCCTTAAAAGTTTTGGGTTGTTCCTTAAAGTTTTACACTCTAGAAAAGTTTGGGGGTGTTCCTTAAAAGGTTTGGGCAGTCTAGAAAAGTTTTTTAGGTGCTCCGCAAAAGTTTGGGGCTCTCTAGAAAAGTTTGGGCCGTTCCTTAAAAGCTTTGGCCGTTGATGAAAGGATATTTAATCAAATCCAAGATCAATCTTTATTCCGTCACAGACTTACAAAATGAAAATGTTAGCATCGCAATGAATTTAAGATGTACGGAAAAATCCAATTATTCTGAAATCTAAAAAGGGTTAGAGTTCATTTTAGAGTGACTGTGGAGATTGTAGAATCATACTTCCTCAATTTAGTCGAGGAAGTAATTTCTGATCTATCCAATAATAACTCTTTGAGATAAAACAAATTGGAACAACCAGGATATTTAGTAGAGTGGGAAGGAGAGGCCATTGTGACTTTGATAATGACTCATAATCAGTGGTGGGGTTAAAAAAAAATTTACTACCAGTTCTGTGGATGTGGCCTGGTGGGCGTGGCAGTGGAAGGATACTGCAAAATCCCCACCCCACTAACCTGCTTTCCAGCTCTGTTCTCCTGTGCAGGGCAACCAAAGAAGACCCAGCCAATCAGCTGGGACTCAATGGGAGGCAGAGAAGAGATGGAGGCAGGGCCAGTCAGAGGCGGCATTGTCCAGTTCTCCAAACTACTCAAAATTTCCGCTCGCGGTTCTCCAGAACTGGTCAGAACCGGCTGAATACCACCTCTGCTCATAAGTGGCTCTGGGGAGGTACACCACCAAAGCTTCTCGTATTCTTTAAGTGACAAGTCAATAAATCAAGAACCACAGTATTTGTGCTCCTAAGAAAGCTAGCTGAGAAAAACTTGTTTCCAAATACACTTTAGTAAACGTCTTGGACTCATAGGGCTGAAAGACATCTTGGTGTTGGGTCTGAAAGATAAGACCAACATTCAGTTAAACTGATTTATTTCTAACAGCGCATGCACAGGAATCTTCTCAACTAATGGCCAACACTTTCTTGGAATTACAGAAGGATCAACTGTTCTGACACAAACTTTGTTCCAGGGAAACAAACACAAAACAGAGGGAACAGCAAAACCTTTTAATGATTCTTTACGAATCCCGTTCCTTCCCGGTTAAATGGCTGTTTCAAACAAACTGTCTCTTATAAGAACAAGCCTTGCCAAGGTTGTGCAAGGCTGTCAAGAACATTAGATAAAGTTGCTAATCAACATTTCAAACACAAAGAGTCTCCAAACACCAACCAAGATACTCCAAACGTCCACAAGGCTTGAGTGCAAAAACGTATTTGCTTCCTGCAAAGAACTCCGGTTTCTCAGCTGGCTTTTATCTCTTAAGGGAGGGGACATTACCTTGCAGCCTTACTCCTGAGTCACTCGTGCTGCTGCAGCTGCTCTTTCCTTCAGGCAGTCCTGCACGCACGAGCACTGGGCTCAGACTCTTCGGGGACCTCTGCATCACTGCTTCCAGCCTCCACAATCTCCGAAGGCAGCACTTCACTCCCTGATGGTCCTGGCCCCATCCCTGCCCCACATGCAGGCCCCTCACCTGAGTCCTTGCTCTCCGAGACCTCAGCCGTCCACACCTGCTGCCGGCGAACCACAACCTCAACGGAGTTCAAGGGAAGGGCTTTGCCTACTTGTGAATACATTGGGATGCTAGGCTGGTGCCTCATTTAATTCTGCCACCAGATTCTGCCACTTCTTCTCCTAGATCTTGGAGGTCTTCTAGGCTAACCCCCTTGTCCAAGGCAGGGGACTTTACTCCGTCCTGTCCAATCTTTTCTTGGAAACCTTCCTGCAACGGAGCACTCGCAATTCCGAGATAAAAGCTGTTCCATTCTCATTGTCAGGAAAGTCTTTCTTTGTTCCAGGTTGGAGCATCCTCTGAGAAGCTTCCACCCATTGCTTCTTGTCCTTTCCCCTGGGGCTTTGGAGAATAATATCCATCCCCTCTTCTCAGTGGCAACTCTTCAAGTACTAGGAGATGGTTATCATGTCCCCTCGAATCCATCTCTTCAATAAGCTCGACTTACCTAGCTCCCTCAACTGTTCATCATACAATTTAGCCTCCAGATTCTTCATCACCTTTGGTGCTTTTCTCTGCATGTTTCCCAATGTCCCCAGTGTGTGCATGTGCACAGCTGCCAGGAGAAGAGAGTAGTATTGTGCCAGCGGCCAGCAGAGCTGGCGGCAGATTTGGACAGTGAGGAGGTTGGGGAGGAGCATGGGCCAGTCCTGGAGCTTGGTTAAGGCTCTGCGTTAGAGGCAGAGATGGGGCCACGGCCATTTTACAGTTATCTGCTGCCTTTGGCGTTGGACATCAGTGGGGCAGAAGAATAGCTGGAGCCTGTTCCCAGTGTGCTCATGCACAAAACCGCCAAAAGAAGGGAACAGTTAAGGAATAAGGGTCAACTCGGGAGCAAAGGCTCAGGTGGATGGTGAATGACCCCTCCCGTAGGGAATAAAGAGGAGTGGTGTTTGCAGGAGACAATTAGTTCATTTAATTAGTGCGAAGATCTGTTCCTGACTTCTTGCCAAGTAACTGCTGCTACAGCATGGTGTTTGGAGGCTATCGGCCTGGCAACTCTCCCAGCTTGATAAAAAGTCTATAGTTGTGAAAATCTCTTGAAAGACTGTCTGCCGGGACTTTGCTGGAGTGGAATTCCCTTTAACCATAAATAAAAAGGGGTTTGATCGGGATGAGGAGTCGGCTTTGTGGTCTTGGGAAGCCTAAGTCAGAAAAATAACATCTGCTGCTCGTACAAGGGGTTGGACTAGAAGACCTCCAAGGCCTCTCCCAGCTCCATTCTGCATTCTTTCAACCAAGATCCTCGCCGAAACAAGGGATAACCTTTTCCTAAAATAAGACTGGGGTTCTCCTGACCTTTCCTTCTTCTGGAGAGCTCTCTCCGGCAGTGTTTTAGTGTGTGCCGCTTGCGCGCTGGAAAGAATTTATAATCGGGAGCCTTGTCAAAGACGTCCATTGTTCTGCCTGCTCTGAACATGTGTGGCAGCCACAAGTGCTTTCAGATCTCCTCCAGCCAGGAGCTGGCAACAAGCAAAGAGCAAGACTGAATTCTTCAGAGACATCGGGGGGAAAGAGTCTGCTTTCCTTTTTCCCTTTTTTCTTTCTTTCTTTTTTTAAAAAAACAACAACGGCGGATTGCTTTTTTTGGAAGAAAGACATCCCTTTTTTTTCCAGAACTGCAGACCGAACCTGGTTGCCAGTTCCGTTTAATTTTGACCCACAACAAGCTGTAAAATTAGTTTGGGTTGTTTTTTTTTCTGCTGGAGTTTCCAGATCAATAAACCTGATTTCGAAGGAATCTCTCTTCAGTGAAGTTTTTTTTTTCCTTTTGCCTGCTAACTTAAAATCTCAGGATGCCTCACCTCGTACGCTATGGATCTCAGCCCCTGTGAAGCCGTTGTGGAGAATGGACTCGCCATGTTTCAGGTTGTTTTATTTATTTTGTTATTTTACCTCCTTGGTGTGTGTGGGTGTGTTAGGAAATGTGCATTTGGTCAAAATGAGTTTTGGGGTTGTTGTTTTTTTGCAACGGTTCCCACTGGGATTTTTTGGGGAAAAACCTTGGAAGATTCCCCAGCTGAATGAGGGGGTAGAATGATGAAGGCAATTACTATTACTTTAATCAGATGAGTAAAAACAGTCTTGCTGAATTCTGATTTATTTTAGGCTACCTGCAGTAAATGTAAACTTCTGTTCTGGTGCAAGGAAGGGGTGTGTGTGTGTGTGCGTGTGCGCTCATGCAAATATTGTTTTGCTATTCCCGGCAGACTTGAATCAAGTTTTTGGGGAAAAGTTTCTTTTAATGGGGAAAGCGAAGCCCAAAAGATTGGGGTTGATCTATTTTGTCGAAATATTTAAAAAGTAATGTTCTCCCCCCTACACACACACACACACACACACATCTTTACTCTGGATTATGTTACCGGCTTATCATCCGAGATCTTTTGTGCTGGACACAACGATAGAAACAAACAGGCTTTTAAAAGAAAAAAGAAAAGAAAAAGAAAAGACAGGGAAGTCAAATTACAGTTTTCTCACAGGGTCTTGTGTGCAAATGGTCTTTTATTTCTGGCTGGCTTGTGGTTCAACAAGTTGTGGATGCATAAAGCTATGACAACTCTTTGTGGCCAGAAAAGCAGTTATAAGAATAACATAAACAGGAAGGACCTTTGAGGTCTTCTAGTCCAACCCTCCTGCTCTGGCAGGAAACTCTCAACCAGGGGTAGCTAACCTTTTCCTCATCGCGTGCCTCCACCCATAATGCAATGCGCATGTGACACCACCTCCCGCACGCCACATGCCTCTGTGCATGCACACTCCTCTGTGCATGCATGCGCCTCGCGCATGCGCACATGACCATCCCGTGAACCCCACACTCCCTACGCAGGCATGCACGTCTCCCACGTGTGCGTTTCCCCTTGCACATGTGCAACAGATAGATGACAATCAGCTGGTTGGCGGGGGTGCATGCATATGCACAGTGGGGCTATTCCAGGTGACTTCTCGTGTGCCATAGGTTCGCCAACATAGCCCTAGACCACTGATGGCTAACCTTTTCCTTGTTGCTTGCCTCCACCCATAATTCAATTCACCTATGACCCCCCCACCCCATGCACAAGCACGCGTGACTCCCCACTGCACACTGCAAGCCTATGTGCATGCACAAGTGACCACCCCTGTGCGCTGCACACCTCTGCGCATGCACACATGACCATCCTGCACACACCCCACACCCTATGCATGCATGCGCATCTCCCCTTGTGGCAGATAGCCGACAATCCGCTGGTTGGCGGGGGGCGTGTGCGCCTGTGCAGTGGGGCTGTTCCGGGCAACCTCTCGCAGGCTGGCAGAAATGGCTCTGCGTGCCACTTCCGGCATGTCCGCCACAGGTTTGCCATCATGGCCCAAGACCATTTCAGGCAAAACGGTTGTTCCATCTCTTCTTCAAGGAAGAAAATTGATTTCTTCTGAGGTCACCATAGCATCCGATCCACATGGGTGAACGTTGGGGAAGAGCTATTCGGGTAGTCCTCGACTTACAACAGTTCATTTAGTGACCGTTTGAAGTTATAGCAGCACTGGGGGAAGAAAAAGCAACTTAGGATCGCTTTTCACACTGAATGACCGTTGCAGAATCAACAGTCATAAGCAGCGTGATCAAAATTCAGGTACTTGGCGATGGACTCATATTGATGACGGTTGCGGTGCATGAACAATTGTGTTCCTAACTTAACAACTTAACAACTGTGAAGTGATTCACTTCACAATGGTGGTAAGAACAGTCATACAGTGGGGTGAGAAACTCACTTCACCACTGTCTCGCTTAGCAATGGGAATTTGGGGTTCCACTGTGATCGTAAGGTGAAGTTCTTTGTCTTGTATTTTCAGCCATGCTGCCGGGTGTGCGCAGACTAGAGGCAGTCCTTGACTTATGACCCCAAATTTCNGAAGTTCTTTGTCTTGTATTTTCAGCCATGCTGCCGGGTGTGCGCAGACTAGAGGCAGTCCTTGACTTATGACCCCAAATTTCCGTTGTTAAATGAGTTTCCCCCCATTTTACGACCCTTTTCTGCCACCGTTGTTAAGTGGACCCAGATTCTCCTGTGGAGTTGGCTGGTCAGAAGGTCTCAAAAGGGGATCACGTGACGCCCCGGAGATGCTGAAACCGTCATAAGTACAAGTCCGTTGCCAAACATCTGAATGTCGAGTGTGTGGCAGTGGGGATGCTGCAGTGTTCATCAGTGTGAAAAATGGTCCTAAGTCTTTTTCTTTCCAACGCCATAACTTTGTACGGTCACTAAGTGAACCATTGTAAATTGTTACCTATATTTCTTTTTTTACAAGTTTAATCTACATGGAGTGGACTTTTTATTTATTTCCATCTGTCCCCCTTCGCAGGCCTATTTAAATCCAGGGATGGGATACTACTGGTTCAGACCAATTCTATAGAACCAGTTGTTACAATGCTGCGCAGTTTGGAGAACTGGCAAATCGGGCCCCGGGCTGGCTCTGCCCCTCTACGCCTTCCCCACCCTTCCCAGTCAGTCCTTATCACACATGCCTGACATCATGTGTGTTCCTGACATCACTGACTGCATTCTTCCCCTGCCCAGTTACTCCTTAAGGTTTTTTTTCTCCTCTCCTGATGATCAGCTGTTCCGACAATCAGCTGTGCTGGAATCCCCCTCTCTGTATTACTGCTTCACCCAGGAGGCTTCCCTGAGGCCCGGAGGGTGAGGGGTGCTGCATGCCCCTCCACGCTCTGTTTTTTGCCTTCCTGGGCCTCAGGGAAGCCTTCTGGGAGCAAAATCGCCCCTCCCGGAGGCTTCCCTAAGGCCCAGGAGGCCCCAAAATAGAGCATGGATGAGTACTACGCGGGCCCGCTGCGCTCTGGTTTTTTTTACTTTTCTGGGCCTCAGAGAAGCCTTCTGGGAGCAAAAACACCCTCCGGGAGGCTTCCCTGAGGCCCAGGAAGACCAAAAATGGAGCACGGTGTGTATGTGCTGCAAAAAAAAGCCACGCCCACCCAGTCACATGGACATGCCCGCCTGGCCACGCCCACCTATTCACGCCACAGAACCATTGTTAAAAAATTTGAATCCCACCCCTGTTTAAATCCCCACAGATCGTTCCTCTCTTCATGCCATAAATACGAAAGTCCAGGCCACAGTGGTGGGGAGGGGGGGGGGGGAAATGGATAGATTAAAAAAAAAAAAAGATTTGGTTGAGATGGAATTGTCCACTGTTTAAAAGCAAAGAGTGTTCAATAAAGGAGAATATTTGTGCGAGGAAGTCCTTAGAGCAGTGCCCCACCCCCCAAACTTTGGGGCATGGGGGACTGGTTCAGTGGAGAGAGATTTCTCCGTGGACCAGAGGAGGCATAGTTTTGTGTGCTGCCTGTGTCCTACAAATGGGGCTTCACTTGTTTATGTGGGCCAATTTCTAGCATGCTGTGGCCCAGTGCCGGACCATGGACTGGAAGGGGGCCAGGGAGGGAGGATTTCAACAAATGTAGGAACTGGTTTTCTGCCCGGTTGCCGGGTGGGCGTGACCATGATGGCATGGCCTAGTCGGCCTCCTGTACCATGGTGGGTGGGCATTTTTGCCCTCCTCGGGCTCTGGAGGCTTTCCTCGAGCCTCCGGGAGGGTGGAAATAGCCTCTCCGGGTTCCAGGGGCTGGAAACAGGCCTTTTTCTGGCCTTCTGTAGCCTCCAGGGGGCACATTTTTCACTCTCCCTGAGTCTCTTTGCAGTCCGTGCACTTATCTGGGATCCAAAATAGGCCGCGTGAAGACTCCTGGGAGGGGAGGGAAGGGGTGAAGTGGGCAGGGCCAGCCAGTTGTTGAAACCACTGGTTNGGGGGGGGGGGGGGGGAAGTTGGGCACCCCTGCCTTAGTGGATGTGCCTTTCTAACCAGGCTTCTGTTCCTCACCAGGACACGGAAGACATTGAGAGCCCGAAGCGCAGCATCCGTGACAGCGGCTACGTAGATTGCTGGGATTCAGAGCGCAGCGATTCTCTCTCCCCTCCGCGTCACGGCAGAGATGATTCCTTCGACAGTCTGGATTCCTTCGGGTCCCGTTCCCAGCAGACCCCTTCTCCAGATGTGGTGCTGAGAGGGAGTAGTGATGGTGAGTTGTGCCACCCCTCCCCACCTCCACCCCCAGGGAACCAAACTCCCTTTCTGGGTGACCGGACATAACATACTGGCCCCTCCAGTAGCCGACTCAGAGGAGGAGGGAGTGGGAGTTAGAGACAGCGTCAAGACAATCTGAGAACTCCGAGGGGGAAGAGGGAGTGGAGCTGGCGGAGAGAGAAAGAGACAGAGAGAGACAGAGAAGGAGGAGAAGCTTGGGCCGTCCATCAGCTGTCCTATGGAGAGTCAACAGCCCCCTGGAGGTGGCTGATGAGGCAAAGGAGGAACAGCTGGGTCCAGTACCTGACCTGTAGATGCACAGAAGGCAGAGGAGAGGAGAGCAGTGGAAATCTAAGGTTCGGTCCTTGGGACGGAAAAGCCAACTCTGCCAGCGAAGCTTCACTCTAGCTCTGGGGATAAAATGCAGGGGACGGAGACAAATAGCTTTGGTAGACAATTATTCATCTCCCTGCCGGACAGACTTGTTAGCCTGCAAGAGAAACTTTTTGCTGGGGCTGCTGGAGCTCCTAATAAAAGGGAACATTTGTTTAATTACTGTGGGTTTGTTGTATTTGGGAGCCGGGTCAGGACAGATACAGGCAGTTCTTGGCTTACGGCCACAGTGAAGCGCCAAAATTTCTGTTGTTGAGACATTTGTGAAGTGAACTTTGCCCTGGTTCTTAAGTGAATCACTGCAGTCACTAAATGAGTGGCTCAGTTGTTAAGTGAATCTGGCTTCCTCATTGACTTGGCTTGTCAGAAGGTGGAATATAGCAATAACAATAGCACTTATATACCACTTCACAGTGTTTTCCGTCCTCCCTAAGCAGTGAAAAAGGAGGTCACATGATCCCAGGACATTGCAGCCATCATAGACAAATCAGTGGTCAAGCGGGCAAATTTTAATCACGTGACCATGGGGATGATCCAACAGTTGTACAGTTAAATGTGAAAAATGATCATAAGTCACTTTTTTCCACGGCCGTGGTAACTTTGAATGGTCACTAAATGGAACTGTTGTAAAATGCAGCAACATTGTGATGACCCAGGGTGTAGCACAAAAGCAACAAAGTCACAAAGGTAGGTAAAGCCCCTTTAATATCTCCAACCTGGCCCTCAATGTCCAGTTATCATCGGCTGGAAAAAAAACTCTCCTAAGGACATTTTTTAAAGGGAAGAAATTCAGTCTTATAGATTATAAATAAAAACCAACACAAACCACCCTGCAGCAATTAACGAGACAGGGCAGGATAAGGAATTGCAGACTTCAAAAGATAACGAAACACGCACAGTTGGGAGGATACCAGAAGCCAGATAAGACTTGACAAAGATAATTCATGCTTTGCTTTCAGCAAGGTGCTGTATGCAAATACCCTCTTTATCCTGTTTTCCAGCTGCATCAATGAAGGGAATCAGGGCCCTTTTCTCCCCCATAATCCCTGTAACATCTTGCTCCCTTCTGCATTCCTCCCTGCGTGCCCTTGGATGAAGAGGAGGTGGCCCTGGGTCTTCCTCTGAATGCCCAGCTGAACTTTTCCCTTCCCCAGTTTCTTCCACAGCCACTGGAGCCACACTCCCACTTCCTGTCAGCTGCTCGACCTCCCCCTCGGAATCAGATTCCAACAGGGGACATTCACTTAACCAAAGTCTCAACTTCCATGAAAGTAAGACCTATCCTGAAAATAAGTCCTAGCCTGATTTTTTTAACCATATGCCTAATATAAGCCCTACCCCAAAAATAAGCCTTAGTAAAGATGGCCATCTGACCCGGGGGGGGGGGNCCGGGGGGGGGGGGAGGGAGGCATGGCTAGCAAAAGAGGCATAGAGCACATGGGAACTGATAGAGAGAACCAGCTCAGCGGTAGCAGTACTCCGGTCAGCCCCCACATTCACCGCCTCCTGTGTGTGGGGTGAAAAAAGACTTCCCCCCAAAATATAAGACCGGGTCTTATTTTTGGAGAAACACGGCAACAACAGAAATGTTGAGCTCAATTGTGGTCACAATTTGAGGAGTACCTGTAGTTTGAAATAATCTGCTTGCAGGGCTGCTATTTCCCCACCCCCTCCCAGCTGTGGGTTGTGGGACGAACAGTTGTTGCACCAGGTCTCAAATTTATGAGACGGGATTTCCTCCATCTGAAGAGTTAGGGAACAGCAGGCTGTCATTTATTTAACGAATAACATGAGATCAAAAGTTAAAGAGAACCAGACTTCTGGCATGTAAACAATCCACCTTGGTGTACCATGAAAAGGAGTTTGATTTGGTCAGTTGGTTTTGGCCTGTGGATCCAAAAAGGGTTAGCAGAAATACTTTCTAATGGAGTGCTGCTAACAAAAGTACTAGGGTAGAGTTAATAATACTCTAAAAGTTGCTAGCAAAAATGTTTTCTCATGGGCATAGCTAACAAAAGTACTAGAGTAGTTTTCATAGTAATCTAAAGATTATTAGCAAAAATTCTTTTTTAAAAAATAATTTTGTTCACAAACATTTTAAATGCAGTGTATTGTCAAGGTATGCCAATTACAAGCAAAAAAAACTCATAAAGTATACCACATTAAATATTAACACACATAAAGATAACAGTGCTAATAATAACACATAATAATATCACCATGTATTTTTAACTAAGTTTCTTTTTATGTTATCTTATTTGCATTTTTTTTAGAAGTTATAGTGATTATAATTATAAACCCTCTATTTTTGATGGATACATTCATTGTCTTTCTTCCTCTAATTTCTACCTCTTGTCTCTAACCATGTGTAAAATCAGTTCCATATCAAATAGTATTCTGTGTCTTTCTAGTGGGGACTGCTAACAAAAGTACTAAGGTAGGTTTAATAATAATCTTAAAATAGTTAGCAAAATGTTTTCTGATGGGAACTGCAAACAAAATTAGAGTAGCTATATTCTAAAATATCCCTATACCTTATTTTGTTTGATTTTGCTCACTTTTGCTTTCTTTTAATATTTAACATTTTGTCTGAACCGTAAGAAAGATTGAGTTGAATAAAGTAGCTATAATTTGAATGTAAACATTGTTAGCAAAAACATTTTTCTAACGGATACTGCGAACACAAGTAGAGTAGCTGCAACATAGTAGAGATATTTTCTTTAAGGGAGGTTTTTTTTTAAAAATCTTGCTCTTCGGTCCTCTGAGCAAAGTAGTCAAAAGATTGTCAATAAGGAAAGTACTGTAATGTTTATCTTACTTTCCCCAAATAATACAATGAAAGTGCAGCATTTAAGCCAACAATTGAACATAGAATTATGCAATTAAAATCTCACTGATTTTAAGCCGTTTGTCGCAAGGTTTCATTGCAAGAAGGTATAGTTGTTATCAAAGTTTATCCTTATAGAATTGATAGTCCAAAGTCTTTACCAAACTTCGGAGTTGCATGAGAATTTTTGTAGCCCAAATTTAATGTTGCATTTACCTGAACTTCTGGTTAACCTCTACTCCTTAGTACCAGTAAGAACATTGATCATTATTTTATATTTACAAAACACATACACACACACACACACACACACACACCCCGTATTTCCCTGAAAATAAGACCTATCCTGAAAATAAGTCCTAGCCTGATTTTAAGAATGCGCCTGATATAAGCCCTACTGCAAAATAAGACCTAGTAAAGATCGGCATCAGATCAGGGGAAGGCATGACCAGAACAGGAGGTGGTGAGCACACTGGGACCGGTGGAGAGAACCAGCCCAGCGGTAGCAGTGCTCCCATTGGCCCCCACACTCACCACCTGTACGTAAAATAAGACATCTTCCAAAAATGTTTGGTGCTTATTTTGGAGCCCCCCAAAATGTAAGACTGGGTCTTATTTTCAGAGAAACATGGTATATATAGGGCCCTTTCTTTACTCTTTCTTTGTTTGATATTGCTTGGAGAAGAAAGAATTAAACACATTAGATGATTGCTTAAAATATTTATGTCTTCTTAAATAACTTCTGAATTTTTTTGTCTTTTGGGCTCCTCTGAAATCATTTTCTGGTTCTTAGCTTTTGCTGTAAGGATGAAATCTCCTTTCTCCCAATTTCCAGCATGCTTCTTTTAGATAGACTATGGTGTTGTGTCATATAGCATTTCTTTGCCAGAAAGGCTTTCAGAATGCCGAAATCCGCTCCTTTCTTTTCCCCATTTCCCTCAAAGGTCTTCCCCCCCCCAATTTGCATTTCCAGTGGCCCTTTTCAGCTTCAACTCAGGGTGTTTAATTAGCTACCTAGAAACAAAAAAAAAGGGGGGGGGAAGGTTGGCCCACTTGGCATACAACACTCTTGCTGTTGGAAGAAGAATCATGGCAAAAGAAATTTGGCTGAATTCCTTTGGTTAAGTTTCTAACAATATTAATATATTATTGAATGATTCCATTCTTTCTTTCTCCACTGAATTATCATTGGTGAATCACAAGTTCTGCATAGTGGAAATTTCATTCCTTGCTTTATCGACAGACTAAGGCAGTTAATGAAGAGTAGGATGGGATGGGATGGGACAGAACAGAATAGAATATTGGAATGAAGAATAGAACAGAATTGCACAGCACAGAATGGAATAGACTATTGGTATGAAGGTAGAGTAGAGTAGAACGGAACAGAACAGAACAGAACAGAACAGAACATTCTTTATTGATCAAATGTGATAGGACCTAGAAAGAATTTGTCTCCAGTGCATAAGCTCTCAGTATACTTCCAAACAACGAAGTGATGAGCCATATATCATAAATAATAAGATACAATCATAAACCAAAAAATAGAATAAGGCAGTTAATCTAAGAATGACTTGTCGATCAGAAAGATTGTCAATTCGGCGGTTCGAATCCCCAGCACCATGTAACGGAGTGAGCTCCCATTTCTTCTCCCAGCTTCTGCCAACCTAGCAGTTTGAAAGCACGTAAAAAATGCAAGTAGAAAAATGGGGACCCCTTTGGTGGGAAGGTAACAGTGTTTTGTGCGCCTTCGGCATTTAGTCATGCCAGCCACATGACCACGGAGATGTCTTCAGACAGCGCTGGCTCTTCGGCTTTGTAACAGGTATGAGCAACGCCCCCTAGAGCTAGAAACCATGAGCACATTTTGTGCAAGGGGAACCTTTACCTTTTATCTTATAAACAAACAAGTGATAAATCATAAGATACCAATAGGAGAAGGTAAGTAGGAAAGATGAGAAGGATAACAGCAATGCAGCCTTACTTCATGTCTTAAGTCTGCAAACTGTCCATTTTTAAGATAGGAAAGAGAAGAATGACTGCATTGTGGCCAAATCAATGGAATCTATTTTGATCGTGGAGCACATAATTCACTTCCATTTGGAAACTTTGCTTATGGTTATTTGCTTATGGTTATTGTTGTTTTTTTTAAACAGGAAGAGGAAGCGATTCAGAGTCTGACCTTCCACATCGAAAGTTGCCAGACGTGAAGAAGGATGATATGTCGGCCAGACGGACCTCTTATAGCGAACCCAAATCAGTCGTGCCTTTTAACCAATACCTTCCCAATAAAAATAACCAGACTGCCTATATCCCGGCTCCACTCAGGAAGAAGAAAGCCGAACGGGATGACTTCCGGAAGAGTTGGAGCACGATGTCATCTCCACTAGGAGGAGAGAAACCTTTCAGGTAAGGTCTCCTTGACCAAACTTCAGATGACCAAGTCATGTCATCCAAGGACATGTCGTCAACGGAAGAGAATTATTTGTAGTTCAGGGTTGAACTGTTGAATCCTTGGTGGAGGCTAGAGAAAACCCTACTCTCTTCGAGTGCTGATGTTGTAGCCTAGCTGGGTAATGAAACATCTGCAAGAAACCAACCAAGTTCAGAGAGCACCAAAGACTCCCTAGTCCTCCTCCTTCTCCTCCTCCCCCACTTCCCTTCCCTTCCCTTTCTCAATAAATTGTGTGCCGGGGGGTGTAGCACATTGGCGGTTGTTGTGACACATATTTCGAGTGACAGGGAGACACAGCAGAGGGATGAAAGAGCCACATGCTGCTCCAGAGCTGCAGGTTGCTTACCCCGATATAGAGTCTCTTGCTCAAGCAGTGGGGGTTGAACTAGATCTCCGGGGTCCCTTCCAACTCTGTTGTTCTATGTTCTAAGGAATCAGACCCGTGCTATGTAATAATCGGGTCTGTGACAATTCCCCAACTTGCCATGGCCAACTCACCGCAAGAACGACTCGCCACGGGACAAGAATTACACTAATGTCAAAGAGATGGCTGGACAGAAACATGAAAGAAAAGGACGCAAAAGGAGGGACCGAATGAAATGCCAATAGCAAAAATTAACATGATTTGTATTTATTTTAAATAACAAAATAAAATTGTTAAATGGCCCCATGGAGGGTTTGTTCCCCAGGGAGTTGGCCACGGTGCGTTGGCTGTGGCTAGTTGGCCGCAGTGAGTCGGCTCCGACGAGCTCTCCCATTCCCTAATAATCTATATATAACTCGATAGCAAACAACATCCTGAAACCATAGAAGAGGAACCCCTGGTGACACTCGATGGGGACCTGGTGAGCAGCAAGATGGCCTCTGCCTCCCCCTCCGTGAAGCCTGTGCGGACAGACCTGGGTCCAAAGAACGCTTGGCCTCAGTTTCCCGCCCATTCTGGTAACCAAACAGCTGCACCCCAAAATGAGAAAAAAGGTCCAGAGGAAATCAGGAAGCTGAGAAGGTTGGAACAGGCTGGTATTAAGGTCAGGCCAGCAGCTCACCGCTGTGGCGGCAGGTTAGAGACTTGGCCTGGCATGTGTTTCATTTGTAGCATTTGCTGTGTGTTCCAGACTGGTGCGGTGGCCTAGAGATGGAGCTCTCGCCTCATAATGAAAAGGGTGTGAGTTTGATCCTAGATAGAAGCAGATATCTCTCTGGGCAGGATGAGAATATATTTCTGCCGAAACAAAACTTCGCATTGGTGACAGGAAGAGCATCCGGCCAGTAAACCCTCTGCTAGCTCCATTCAGTTGCCCAGGCTCCACCCCACAAGGGATTACAGGGTCATGAAAAGGATATGACGATTTGCTGTGTATTCCAGTTGTTGGTGTTTTTTGTTTTTGTTTTTAACGTGTGGTCATATCCCTTTTCATAGCAACCCAAATTAACCAAATCAATGCCTGCAATTTTTGCTTCTCTAATTTTGGTCACGAGAAGCCTAATTTTGGTCATAAGAAAACTTTGCATTGCCAACTTTGTGGCGATGCCTGCATTGGTTGGGAGTGCCGTGATGAGACAAAAATGGTTCGAAACCTTTGGTTGTGCTGGGAGAGACCTTTGCCTAATGCTTGTGCTTGGATTAATCGAGAAACACATTAAGGGACGCTGGCTTCCAAACCAGAATGATTAAAAAAGGAAAATGTAGCTGGGAGAAACATATGTAGCTACTTCTGTTATGGCATGAAAATAGCATTCTATAGTTGACTATAAGAAAGGAGTCCATGCCTGTTGTGACTTGAATATAATTATCACTTATAATTGTAATTTATGGTTCATAGCTTTTATTATCATTTATAAACGTTAATGCATTTTTTATAATTGACCGATTATGAAGTGTGATCATGGGAGGTTAGGAGTGTGGGTGAACTTATATCCTTTTCCTTTATCTTGTTTTATCCTAGCACAGTGGTGGCTAACCTTTTTAGGCTCCTGCGCCAAAAATTGCGCTCTTGTGCCAATATCCACATGTGCCCCCTGCACATGTGCACACGATCCTGCCTGCTTTCCCTTACCTGCACTGCACATGCACATGCCTCCCAGCTGATTTTCAGCCATTTGAGGCATTTTTGACCTCCCAGAGGCTCGAGGGAAGCCTCTAAAGCCTTTGGAGGCTGAAAAATGGGCCTGTTTCATCACTTCTGGTATTTCCAGAAATACAGGAAGTGATGAAGTGGGCCTGTTTTTTGACCTCCAAAGGCTGCAGAGGCTTCCCTCGAGTCTCTGGGAGGCTGAAAATCAGCTGGGAGGTGTGCGCATGCACAGTGCAGATGAATTTGCCTGGGGCTCATATGCCTGTACAAATGGCTCTGCATGCCACCTGTGGCATGGCTACGTGGGCATGGACATGTGACTGAGTGGGCGTGGCTTTTTTGCAACACCCCCCCCCCTGTGCACTCTGTTTTTGGCGGTGAAGCCCAGCAAGCTAAAAAATGGAGCGTGGGGGGGTGCTCATAGCACTCCCACTCCTCTGGGCCTCAGGAAAGCCTCCTGGACAAAGCAGTAAGATAGCGAAGGGGATCCCAGCACAGCTGATCATTGAAACAGCTGATCATTGGGAGGAAAAAAATACCTGAGGAAATGACTGGGCGGGAAAAGAATGCAGTCGATATTGGGCACGCACTTGATGTTGCGCATGCACAATAAGGACTGACTGGGAGGGGAGGGGTGTGTTGAGAGGGGAGGGGCCAGCCAGGGTCATGATTTGCTGGTTCTCTGAACTGCGCAAAATCATAATAACCGGTTCTATAGAACCGGTACAAACCAGTAGAATCCCACCCCTGATTACGGAGTCGTTAAAAGAAGATGATTGTGGTGGAAGATCAAGGACTACCTGTAGGTGACTTTGTCTGGGACCTGGCCAAGAAGCTATATTGAGTTGGACTTTGGTAAGACTTGTAAAGGAGATCACAAGGCAATTATGGGGTGGGGTGGGGGAATTGAAGGAAGAGGATAGTTGGCAGGAGTCAAACTTGACTGAAGGAGATCTTTGTTCAGATTTAGTTGAGAAACTGACCTCGCTTTCCAGGACACAAACAGTGTAAGTGCCAGGCTCAAATTTGCTGGCCAGAAAAAAGCCATATGGGGGACTGAGAGCAAATTGTTCTCCAGAAGCTACTCAGGATTAACTCAATAGCTGCTACTCTGGCCAGAGTTGCAAAGAAATCGGGTGCGATGGGATGAAGTCTTCCACAATCTTGCATAGATTTTTTTTAAATGGTCTTTAAGGATTCCAAGGCATCTCCCAAAGATTTGGAAATTACAGTTAGTCCTCGACTTAATGATGGTTCATTTCGTGACCATTCCAAGTTACAATGGCACTGAATGAAGTGACGTACAGCTGTTTTTTCTCAGTTACAACCTTGGGCGGTATCCCCAGGGCCATGGGATCAAAAATCCATACCAGCTTGGCAATCAGGTTAACATTTACGACTACTGGCAGAGTCCCAAACCATGTGAAGTAAATGTTGAAGCTAGATTCACTTAACGACTGGCTTACACATTTATCAACTGCAGTTTAAGGGTGGGATTCTACCAGTTCGGACCAGTTCTATAGAACCGGTTGTTACGATTCTGCGTGGTTCAGAGAACTGNCCTCTCTCCCCCCACCCTTCCCCTCCCAATCAGTCCTTGTCACCTATTCAACATTGGTGACTGCGTTCTTCCCTGGCCAGTCACTTAAAGTATTTCCTTTTTTCCCCTCTTCGATGATCTGCTGTTCCGATGATCAGCTGTGCTGGGATTCCCCTTGCTTATTTACTGCTTTGCCCAGGAGGCTTCCCTGAGGCCCAGGAAGCCCCCCCCCCAAATGGGGGGGTTTGCTGCAAAAAAAAAGAAGCCACGCCCTCCCATGGCCATGCCCACCTAGCCACACCCACAGAACCATTTGTCACAAAATTTGAATCCCACCCCTGACTGCGGTGTTTCAGCCGTGGCAAGAAATGGGGCAAAGCCCACTTTAAAGCAATGTCTCACTTAACAACCGAAATGTCAGGCTCCTTTGTGGTTGTTCATTGAGGACTACCCATATCTCTTGGACTATGGACTTGATGGTTTAAGGGGCTGAATTAGGACCATAAGCACAGAAATTACAACACCCCTTCCACCATAAAAAGTCACATACAAAAGGCTTGACACACGAGGTTAGTGTTAAACTTGAGTTGAGCTCTATTATTACTTCATCCTGTTTAGTTTGTTGGGATTTGAATTTTATGCATGGGCTAGGAAGACGGATCTGTCTACTTCCATGAGTACCACTATTATTAGTACTGGTATTAGTACTACTTTATATAGCCTCAGTTAAGGCCACTGAATCCCGCATCCAGTTTTGGTCACCATATTACAAAAAAGATGTTGAACAAAAGTGCAGAAAAGAGCAACTAAGATAATTAAAGGCCTGGAGACTAAAACATATGAAGAACGGTTGCAGGATTTGGGTTTGGCTAGTCTAATGAAAAGAAGGACTGGGGGGGGGGGGACTGCGGGGGACACATAATAGCAGTGTTCCAGTATTTAGGGCAGCCACAAAGAAGGGGAGGGTCAACTTATTTTCCAAAGCACCAGAAGGCAGGACAAAGGAACAATGGATGGAAACTAACCAAGGAGAGAAGCAACCTGGAATTGAGAGAAAGCTTCCCAACAGTGAGGCAATTAACCAACGGAACAGCTGGCCACCAGAAGTTGTGGGTACTCCATCACTGGAAGCTTTAAGAAGAGACTGGACAGCCACTGTCTGGAATGGTTTGGGCAGTGATGGCTAACCTTTTTGGGCTCCTGTGCCAAAAATTGTGTGCACACCTGCATGCTCGTGTCCGGCACCCAGAAGGCAATTCATGCCCCCCACACCCCTTACGCATGCGCACACAATCTCCACCAACCCACCTTGCCGCCCCTTACCTGCACTGTCTCACAGCTGATTTTTTGCCAGTTTGAGGCCTTTTTTGGCCTCCAGAAGCTTGAGGAAGGCTTCTGCAGGCTTTACAGGCTGAAAAACTAGCCCCATTTGGCCACTTCCTGTATTTTCAGAAAAACAGGAAGTGATGTAACGGTCCAGTTTTCTCCTGCAGAGCCTGCAGAAAGCCTTCCTCAAGCCTTTGGAGGCCGAAAAAAGCCTCAAACCAGCCAAAAAATCTGCTTGAGGCGCATACATGCACAGGGGAGTAAGTTTACCTGTAGCTCGTGGATAAGTTGAGGTTAGATGCAGCGATGTTGGCCATGATCTAAAACCAGAGGTGGTATTCAGCCGGTTCGGACCAGTTCTCGAGAACCGATAGTGAAAATGTTGAGTAGTTCGGAGAACCGGCCAATACTACCTCTGACTGTCCCCACCCCCATCTATTCTCTGCCACCCAAGTCCTAGCTGATTGGCTGGGTCTTCTTTTTGTTGCCCTGCACAGGAGAACGGAGCTGGAAAGCAGGTTAATGGGGTGTGGAGGGAATGGGGATTTTGCAGTATCCTTCTCCTACCACACCTACCAAGCCATGTCCACCAAGCCAAGCCAAGCCCACCAAGCCACACCTTTTTTACCGGAAGTAAAAAAGTTTGAATCCCATCATTGATCTAAACACAGTTTCAGGCACCGAGTGCCTTACAATAAAGAGGGAATCTGCCTTGTCACATAACGTGTGTGCATTTGCGCTCACAGCTGCTCAAATCCAGACTTCATTTCGCTCCAGTGGAGATCATTCTCTGCCTACTTAGTTCCAACTACTAACTAGAGCAAAATCTGGCCATGGGAACCCTTTACTTAAATGAGCAAGGCCACTGAGCTGCCAAAGACTGCAAATTCCAAGTAAAATTACTCCCCCCCCCCCCGAAAAGGAGTCCTAATTTTGCCTGACTGTTTGACTTCAGCACGACATTCCTAGGCCACAGTGATCCAGAAATTATGGAAGCTTTAAAAAAAAGCAAACTTTAAAAAATTTGAGGATATCCCTGGAATTAGCTACTTTGATTATTCTGAGCATTTGAGGCTGAAGAAGTGTAGGACTGTTTAGGGCCATGTCCCACAACAAAAGTTTGAAAACGAAAGCTGAGCAAGAAGTGTTGAAGGGGTTCCTGTGCACATCTGGAAGTCATAAGTTCTGGCGGATGTGTGAGTTAGCATAATAAATGCAAAAATAAACAGGGGGGACTTTTATGTGCTAGAGGTGTCCCAGCTGGTTTGCAACGGCATAGGCTAAGCTCAAGTGAGATTTTTATTGCGCTGTATTAACAACCCTTTCCCTGTGTGTGGAATGTCATGGAATTTGTGCATGCAAGGGCTTCAGCAACAACCTAGGCTCCGAATTCCTTCACTCCCTGTCGGTCTCTTTCATTCTGTTTATCTATCTATCTATCTATCTATCTATCTATCTATCTATCTATCTATCTATCTATCTATCTATCTATCTATCTTTATCTAAAAGCAAAATACCACTCAGGCATCATCACAAAATCTTCAGAACCATAAAGCCTACACACTTGAAATTTGACACAAATGTTCCTCTTGGCTTCTAGGTGCTTGCTAAGAAAGGATTTTTCAAAAGGACCATCAGAGCAACTCTCTCACATACTAACAGGACACTAGTCAGACTAATACTGATGGATGCTGGTAGGCAGAGGCAAAAAAATATTTTCTCCTTATTTTCCTCCCCAAAAACGAAGCCCAACCACATAGTTTTGTAGCAAAGTGTGAGTATCAAGCTAGTTTTAAGATAACTGACAACTCGCAAAGCATCCCTGAACAATAAGTCATCCAGTGGTGTAGAACGCAGTGGTGGTACATTTCCATTTTTGTTCTTGGACACGAGAGGCAAAGAAATTTTACACTCGAGCCCGATGGATATTAGGAATATCAGAGTTGGTGTTTGGAGACTCTTTGTGTTGGAATTATTGCTTAGTAACTTTATCTGGTGTTCTTTCTTATCAGAGCTAATTGGTTTGAAGCAGCCTTTTACGTGAAGGAACGGGATTCATAAAGAAACATTAAAAAGTTGTGCTGTTACCTTTTTCTGTGTTTGCTTCCTTGGAACCAGGTTTGGGTCAGAACAGCAGGTTAGTTGCCATTGTAGGGGTTGTCCCGGGTGGGGTTTCATTCCTGTACTCCCTGTCTTTCGGAGGTCCGTCCTGGGTTTGGCAATCCTTGGGAAGGAGGGGATGGTGTATTTTAAGGTATTGCACGTGGCAGTTGGGCATATTAGAAAATGCCAACTGTCAAGGTGACAGAAAACAAGAATATTGTACTACAGGTAGTCCTTGGCTTATAACCATTTAGTGATCGGAAGTTACAATGCCACTGAAAAAAGTGACGTAAGTCGTAATTCAATTTCTTACTTAGCAACAGAAATGTTGGGGCACCATGGTAGCTGTCAGTTGAAGATGACCCATATCTGAGAATAGTGACAGTTTTTACAAATATAGAAGAGACGCCACCCCTTAATGTGTCCAAGCTTGGTCCGCTTGTAAAGCTATAAAAGTTTAACGCCGCTACATATCTTACGCATGGATTTTCAGGTTTTGCAGCATGGAGATACATTAACCTATAATGCTTGTCATCCTCAGCAACAGTCCCAAAAGTTGGATGCCTGGGGATTATGGGGATTGTAGTGGAATACGATGAGAGAGTGACAGATGAGATTTTTTTTTCCGACTAAAAAGCATGCATGCTGCGTTATCCTTGTCTTCCTTAACGGAAAGCGGTGGGATACTTGGGCTGTTTCACATCTGGGTTTCTCGTTTCACTTCACGGCATCCCAGTCCGAAGCCCTTGGGACAAGGGGATAAGCTCACTCCAGACATCGTCCTCCGCAAAGAAAACCCTTTTCTGTGGTGCTATCCACAAAACAATGCGGGCTCTGAAGAGGATGAAGACGGTAGAATTCCCGACCTAGAGAGAGACGATTTTGCCATACGGAGAGTGAGGCTCAACCGCCGTGAAGCTGCCTTGCCCTTTACTGACTTCCTCCTTCCTCCTTCCACCAAGAAAGATTGGAATCGAAGGGAAGAAAGAAAGACACAGACAAAAAATCGGGACTATCCCAGGTGGGCGCACATATTTGTTTGAGGCAGGAGTGGAGATTGAAAATAGGAGGAAGTCAAACACCATAGGTGTCCCTGGACTTCTTGTGGGGTTCTCACAGCCGAAATTGGACATGGATATAAACTCAGCCATGTTACATAAATGCAGGCAGGGATGGGCTGCTACTGGTTCACCCCAGTTTGCAGGAACCGGATGTTGATTTTACATCTGGTTCGCTGAACCGGTAGTTGCAATGACTAGCTGGCCCACCCCACTCTGCCCCTCCCAGGACTCTCCACGCAGCCTATTTTGATTCCCAGGGAAGTCCAGGGCCTGCATGGAGGCTCGGGGAGAGCCAGAAATGGGCCTCCCAGAGGCTCCAGAAGGTTGGAGAGCCCAGGGAATGGGGAAACAGGCCTCCCGGAGTCTCAAGAAAAGCGTCCAGAGCCCAGAGAGGGTGAAAACTGCCCCCCCCCATGTGGTGCAGGAGGCTGACTGGGCCACTCCCACCATGGCCGCTCCCACCCAGCAACTGGGCAGAGAACCAGTTGCTAAAATTTTTGAAGCCCACCCCTGAATACAGGCAGTCCTCAACTTACGACAGTTCATTTAGTGACTGGTCAAAATCAGTGTTATGGAGAAAAAATGACCATTTTTCACCCTTGCCACTGTTGCGGCCACCCTAGTCACGTGATCAAAATTTGAATCCTTGGCAATTGATCCATACTTAAAACAGTTGCAGTGTCCCGGGGTCCTGGGATTCCCCATTGGTGACCTTCTGAGAAGCAAAGTCAAGGGGGAAGCAGGCTTCCTTAATGACCAGGTCGCTAACTTAACCGCTGCAGTGATTCACTTAATGACCGTGGCAAGAAAGGCAGTAAAACGGGGCAAAATGCCCTGAACGGCTGTCTCAGCAGCAAAAGGGTTGGGCTGAATCGTGGTCAAAAGGATTACCTGCATAATGGTCTCGATGCGCTGAGCTAGACTAGGTGCCCAGATTTTGAGGAGTCGGAAAGTAATCCTCGACGTACAGCGATACTTGAGCCCTAGATTTTTGTTGGTTGTTAGGTGAGCTTTGCTCCATTTACAACCTTTCTTGCCACAGTTGCTAAGTGAATATGTAATGACCCAGGGCATGGCACAAAGGCAATCCAGCCAGAGAATAAGTAGTCTTAGTTCCAACTTTGTCCCTAATGACCGGTTACTTCCCGGTCTAGAGAAAAACTCTCCCAGGAACGTGCAACAGCCTTTGGCTGCAGATATTCCAATCCAAAACGGAAAACTTTAAACTATAAATCCAACAAGGCAAAATAAGGAAATTAAATCTGGCAGAGCAAGATACGGAATGCAGCAACGTGGCAGTAAATCAAACCAGTTGGGAGGATGCCAGGATAACCATAGCCAACTCAAGATAAACTCAACATTTGTTCCCAACAAACGCTTATCCCAACTGCCTCTCCTTTCACCTCTCTCCCCAGGTATGCCTTGTGATGCGAATCAGGGCCCTTTCCTCCCCTGTAAGCCATACAATCCACATTGCTCTCTTTTGCGTTCTCCCTGTGTGCCTTAGATTGAGAAGGGGTTGGGCCTGGGTCTTCCTCTGAACCCCCCTCCCTTGTTCTACCTCTTCCCTGCTCTGCCCAGCCAGACTTTGCCCTTCCCCCGTTTTTTCCACAGCCAATGGACCCACACTCCTGCTCCCTGTCAGCTGTTCCTCTTCTGCCTCAGATTTAGACTCCGACAGGGGGCATGACAAAATGGCTGCAGCTATTAAGCTGGTAGCCCAGTTGTAAAGTAAATCTGGCTTCCCCTTTGACTTTGCTTTCAAGCAGGTGGCAAAAGGGGGGGGGGGATATGACCCCAGGACACTGCAACTGTTGTAAGTACATGCCAGTTGCCAAGCAACCGAATTGTGAACACAAGGGATGCTTCCAACGGTCATTAAGTATGAAAAATAGTCATAAGTCACTTTTTTTCAGTGCCATGTAACTTTGAGCAGTCACTCTACTTATATATGGTTGTAAGTTGAGGACTACTTGTCCTTTATTTTACTCTTCATTCCGGCCCTTTTAAAAAGTACACAGGAACTGAACTACAATGTGGTGTTAGCAAAGCAATTTTGGTGTGAGCTCTACGAAATATAGACATGAAAACAGAGTAAGAAACAACTGCTTTCTGGACAGATAACAATAATCCTACCTTTGTCTCTTTTTTTAGTGCTTTTTCATCCCACTATTATTATTATGATTCCAGGCAGCAAATGTACCTATGATAGATTCCCTTGTATATTTCAGATAAAATCAGATTTTTTTTTGCAAATTATACTCTTAGGGCCTGTTAAAAATAAAATGGCTTCCCCCCACCCTCCAAAAAAAGATTCAAGTCTTTTGGCAATCTTGCATCAGATTTTTAAAATTTTGTATAATTGAATTGGTCTGACTCCTCCCACCTCAAAAAACCCCTGTTTTGGTCATGTCCAATCAGTTCAATACTCCCAAATGAAAAAAGCAAAGGAAATGGCAAAAAATGGCCACTTTCTTTCTTTCTCTCTCTCTCTCCCTTCTTTCTTTCTTTCTTTCTTTCTTTCTTTCTTTCTTTCTTTCTTTCTTTCTTTCTTTCTTTCTCTCTCTCTCTCTCTCTTTGTGTCCCTCCCTCTTTTTCTTCCTCTCCCTCTCCCCCTCCCCCTCCCTCTTTCTCTCCCTCCCTCTTTTTCTTCCTCTCCCTCTCCCCCTCCCCCTCCCTCTTTCTCTCCCTCCCTCTCTTCCTTTCCCTCTTTCTCTCCTTCCCTGTCCCTCTCTCTCCCCATCCCTCCCTCTCTCCCCCACCCTCTCTCCCTCTCCCTCCTTCTTTCCCTCTCTCCCTCCCTCCCTCTCTCTCTTCTTCCCTCCCTCTCTCCCCCCTCTTTTTTTTAAAAAAAATTAGTGCATTTCCCCCTCCAAAACCCAAAGGTATAATTTATAGTAAAAGTGACAAATCGTAGCCTTTCTAGTGGTCACAAATATAATACTTTCTGTTTGTTTGTCCTTTGCACCCAGAGAATATGTCTCTCCTTTTGCCAAATGACGGGAGAATCAGAGAAAAAAAAACCTCTCTCAAGATCTGTCTATTTCAGCAGCTTTTAAGGCAGATTTTTTAAAAAAATGTCTCACTTTGGGGACATAGTCCCTGTGTCAACATTTTCTAGTCTGCCTCTACAAAATGAGTCACATCTTGGAAAGGTCTCTGAAAAACACACATATTGGGAGCCTTCGAGATGCCAATCTTGGCCCTGGTGAGGTTCTTAGCACCAGTCAAAAACTCCCACCAGCTGCTATATTTGGAAACAAAACTCTGAATTCATGAGAGTGTGGGAAAGTAGGCTTCAAATTTGTCAAAATCATTGTAAACTGAGTGAGGGAAAAGGCATCAGTAGACTTGAGTTTGACCCTGCAGAGTTTCAAGCTGCAGAGAGCAGATTGTCAGCATTCCAAGTAACACCCTCCCAATGAAAAGGCTCCAAGACTGTCATCTTCTCTCGAGATCCATTTTTATTAGAGGTGTCATCTTGGCACATCTGAGGAAAACCCCAAATCTGAGATTTCTGGGTTTTCCTTAGCCCAAAGAGAGTCTAAAATGCAAACCCTGCACCCAATAGTTCATCACGTGGTTCAATCATTACTTCATTCCAACTGGAGATTGTCCCCAGGCACTCCACCTCCAGGTGCAGGGTAACCTGTCCTTGACTCTCTGAGAAAGGAATGTTGTTGTTGCTAATTTCCCACTGCTCCTTGAAGTCCCCCCTCCCAAATTCCCAGGCACAGAATGTGGCAGCCCCAAAGCCTCAAAGAAAAAGGGCTTCCAAGCTGACCCAGATCTGACCTCCAAGTTGGGCATTCTAGGACAGGTATTCCCAACCAGTGGTGGTATTCTACCGGTTCGGCCTGGTTTTGGTGAGCCAGTAGCAGTGATGAGCAGTGGAGACCAAACTGGTTCTCTCCGCTGTTCTGCTGTTGGGTCCACCTGGCTGCCTGGGCTCCCATACTCACCTTTATCCCCTGCTTTTGAAGCACAGCGGTTTTGCGCAGCACAGCAGTGTGCTGCGCAGCAGCTGCTGAAGCAACCTGGAGAGTGCAGGCTTGTAGGAGGTGAGTTGGAACACCTCTGTGCCTACGGAAATGCCTCTGCACCTGGGCAAAGAGCATGTTTGGCACGCACACGTGCGCAAAGTGCGTGCATGCATGCAAAGCGTACCCGCCAAGTCCCACCCACTGAACCAGTGGTAAAACGTTTTGAATCCCACCACTGTTCCCAACTTTCCGTTGGTGGCCTGGCACTGATTCACAGCAGGCCGGAAACTGGTCCACGCAAACAAGCGAAGCAGGCAACACGTGCAACCATGCCCCCCCTCCAGTCCCCCTCTCTCCACGGAACCAGTCCCTTGCTCCCAAAAGGTTGGGGGCCGTTGTTCTAGGATCTTAAGGTGGCTCAACTGTACCCAGTGGTGGTATTCAGCCGGTTCGCACCGGATCGGAGGGACCGGTAGCAAGAATTTGGAGTGGGTCACCAAACCGGTAGTAAGTTCTGGCTGGCCACACCCCCAATCCGGTTGCCCTCCCACCCAATGCTCGCTTACATTCGCCTAAGGTATTACTTTTTTTCCCCCTCCCGACAATCAACTGTAGATAAGATCAGCTGTGCTGGAATTCCCCTTGCTGAGGCTCAGGAAGGCAAAAAATGGAGAGAGGAGCTCAGCCCCCCTTCCATTTTTTGCCTTCCAGAGTCCCAGAGGAGCCTTAGGGGAGCAAAAACGCCTCCTCAGAGGCGTTTTCACATTTTCAGATAACATCTTTGCCTTTTCGGAATCAAAGGGATTGTCAAAGATGCTGGATTAGGGTTAAGGGATGCTGGCCATGAAGAGTTTGCAACCGGGCCGCAGTAATGGCTGATCAGTTTGGAGGACAGCGAATACCACCTCTGGCAACCCACCACTGATCTTCATTTACCCAAGCAGCGGGCGTGTTTGCACACGCTTCATTTGTGTGAGAATGGCAGGGGTGTGAGAGGTGCTGCGTGCATGCTTGCCAGCCACACATGCAGAACCAGCCCCCTCCTCCGTCCATCCACAAAGCCGGAAATGTTGGGGAACTCCTTGCTAAAACCTAAAACCTAAAATCATAGTAAGGATAACGGTGATTTTTTTTTTTTAAAAATGGCAGATACTACTCAAGTGGTAAACTGCTGGAGATACTGTGTCTGTGCTCCTCCTAATTTATGCAGTGCTGCAGGTTGTAAGGTTGGGACGTCACTGATGGCGTGTGATTTTGTGTCCTTATCTTCTTATCACTAATATTACATTAGTGGGGAAAAGATACCCATGACTTCAGCCAAGCCAGAAGACCAACCATCCTTGCGTGAAGAAGGCAAAGCAAAAATTCCTGAGACACGGAGGCATGGCCTGGCTAAGAAACCAACTCAGGCTAGTCCTTCACAAGCAGACTTCCTGAGTTGTGTGAAAGCATCTATCACCCCAAAAGATAAAGAGATCTGGGAGCGGCTGAAAGTTTCTGGGGAAACGAGGTATGTTGACATAGAGGAAGATAATGTCACATTTCTCACGCTGTATCCAGAATCTTTTACTCACTAAATGCAGAGAGTCCTCGCTGTATGGCCACAATTGAGCCTGAAATTACTGTCATTAGGCGAGCTATTTGTTAAGTGGATTTTGCCCCATTTTACGAGCTTTCTTGCCTCCGTTGTTAAGTGAATCACTGCAGTTGACAAGTTAGTAAGCCAGTTGTTCAGTGAATCTGGTTTCCCCATTGACTTTTTGCTTTGTCAAAAGGTGATCACGAGATCTTGGGACACAGCAATGGTCATAAATGTGAGTTGGTTCCGAAATTGTCCGAATTTTGATCACGTGACCAGGAGGAAGCTGGAAATGTTGCAACTGTGAAAAATATGGTCAAGATACTATTTTCAGTGCCATCGTAACTTTGAA
Organism: Laticauda laticaudata; assembly: GCA_004320025.1. Taxonomy (NCBI): domain Eukaryota; kingdom Metazoa; phylum Chordata; class Lepidosauria; order Squamata; family Elapidae; genus Laticauda; species Laticauda laticaudata. The sequence continues at coordinate 29,303 of BHFT01038771.1, forward strand.
TGGTCGCTAATTGTTGTAAGTCAAGGACTATCTGTAATGAGATACTTTTTTCTTTCAAAGTGATTCTTTGTAGCCCAGGGTGGAACTGTGGAATCCTTGGTGCTCTCTGAGTTTGGTTGTTTTCTTGCAGACATTTCAGGACCAAACTAAGCAACATCATGCTAAATGCTGGTGTCTAATGCAGCATCTAACCCTGATGATGTTATCTAGTTGGGTCATGAAATGTCTGCAAGAAAACAACCAAGCTCAGAGAGCACCAAGGATTCCACAGTTCTCCTCTTCCACTCCACAAACCCCACTTCCTACTACTGTGTTTCCCTGAAGACCCTGTCTTATATATTTTTTTGCCACCAAAAAAGGCACCAGGTCTTATTTTTAGGGGACGTCATCCACTGACTAACCTCACTTGCATTTGTCATCCCCCGGGCTCCTTTTTGCTGTCAGAGGCCTTCAGGAACTTCTTCCATTGCAGCCAAGGCTTTCCTGAAGGCCTCTGCAGCCAATAAATGAGTTCTGGATCGATCCAGAGCTTTGTTATCAGCCTAGGAAAGCCTTGCCAGCCTTGCCGGCTGCAGAAGAAATGGGCCGGCAAGGCAGATGTCAAGGTGTGTGAAGCCTGCCGACAACTGTCCAAAGGTAAGCAGTAGGGCAGTTCCACCATCTTCATCCCCACCCTAGCTTAATTTTTACCTGTCTACTCTGGAGTGGGTGGGATCTTAATTAGGGCTTATTTTGGGGATAGGACTTATATTGGGCGCATGTGTAAAAATCAAGCTAGGACTTACTTTCAGGGTAGGTTGTATTTTCAGGGAAACAGGGGAGCGCTGATGATGTTACTAGTTTGGTTATGAAATGTCTGCAAAAAACTTAACTAAGTTCAGATAGCACCAGGGACCCCACAGTGCTCTATTAAGGCTCTGCAATGCATGGATTTTCAGTGTGTCCCATCAGCACCCATCTTCCTTCAGAGTATTCCAAAATGCAAGAAAAAGGTCTATTTTTGAAAAAGGTCTATCCTGGTCTACAGGAAGTCCTCAACTTACAACAATTCCTTTCATGACCGCTCAAAGTTAGGGCGGCATTGAAAAATAGTGACTTAACGCCTGTTTTTCCACCCTTAATGCCAGTTGCAACTTCCCCATGGTCACCTGATCAAAATTCAGATGCTTGGCAACTGACTCACATTGACCACAACTGCGGGGTCACGGGATTCCCCACAGGTGACCTTCAGACCCCCCAAGTCAATGGGGGACTTGGATTCCCTTAACAACTGTGTTGCTCATTGAACAACCACAGTGATTTGCGGAACAAGGGCAACAAGGGAGGTTGTCAAATGGAAGCTAGAGTTGCTAAAGAAATTTCTTGCAGATTTGGGGCTCAATACGTCGAAGACTCATTTTCATGCAATTTCTCCCCCCCTTCACCCACAATGTGGCTAAAAGTAGTAGAGGTGGAGCTCTCACCTCAAAATCAGGAGGCTGTGAGTTTGATCATAGGTAGTGGCAGATATGGGAACAATCTCTGGGCACAATGAGAATATATCTGCTGAACAAAACTCTGCATTGGCAACAGGAAAGGCATTCAGCCAGTAAACGTTAACGCCATTCAGCTCCATTCAGCTCCATTCTGCTAGCTCCATTCAGTTGCCCAGACTCCACCCCACAAAGGATTATAGGGTTGTTAAAAGAGGATGATGATGATCATGATGATGATGTGGCTAAAGATAGCATCCTGGTCCATCTTTGAGGCCATTCCCATCCTTTTCCCATCACATCTGTGCAGGAACCAGGGAAGTCCCTGAATTGTTAAGATTGTAGCCCTGAATAGAAAGCACTGCGCTTTCTTCCGATGTCTGGACCTCAAACTTCCCACATCTTGGCATTCCCCTGTTCAGGAAGCAGCTGTAACAACAGTCCTCTTTCTGTCCAGTCTTGCATGGCAAGATATCAGAAGGAACTTTGGCTAGACGATAAGTGTTTTACTATCAAGTGTAGCGGAAGGACTGTGGACACAATCTCCCTTTTGAAAAATGGTCCTTCCAAAGCTGCTTGCAAATTTACACTCCAGATTTCCACTCTGTCTGAATAAGCAGCTATTCTTGCATCTATCCGTCATTTTCTGACTGTGCTTGCCACAGCTTTGAGGGGGAGTATATTTTTATTGTTACTAAACTTCTCGGTATTATTTCTTTCCCTCACATCTCCAATCTCCCACATCCAGATACTCCTTAAATGCTTAATGTTACATACATACATACATAACTTTCACCGATTGATATTTTTCGCATTTTCATCCAACTTTGATTTGGTTTCTTGTTTTCCTTTGTCTCTTTGTATGCTTTCCATTTTTATTTTCAGATGAGAACAAGGAGGAAGTCAAAAAAGGAAGCCCCCAAGGTGATTTTTCAAACAGCAATTGGACATTAGAATAGAATAGAACAGAATAGAATATCAGAATAAAGAACAGAATAGAATAGAGACCCTATGCCATTTCAGACAAGTGGCTGTCCAATGTCTTCTTGAATGCCTCCAGTGATGAAATACCCATAGCTTCTGAAGGCAAAACTGTCCCACAGGTTGATCGTTCTCACTGTCCAAAAGTTTCTCCTTAGTTCCAGATTGCTTCTCTTTTTGATGAGTTTCCATCTGTTGCTTCTTGTCCTGCCCTCTGGGGTTTTAGAGAATAACTTGACTCCCTCTTCTTTGTGGCAACCCCTGAGATATTGGATGACTGCTATTATGTCATTGTCATCCCCCCTTAGTCCTTCTTTTCTCTGGACTAGCCAACCCAAATCCTGCAACCATTCTTCATATGTTTTTATCTCCGGGCCATTAATTATCTTAATAGCTCATCTTTACACTTTTTCCAAAGTCTCAACATCTTTTGTGTAATGGGATGACCAAAACTGAATGAGGTATACTAGCTGTGGCCTTACTTCAGGCTTTATAAAGCAGTACTAATACTTTTGATCCTGTGCCTGTGTTTATACAACCAAGGATTGTTTGATACAACATGAAGTCCATATAATACTTTCATCCTAACGTGAGCCTTACCAAGCCTTACCATCTAAATGCTAACAGGTTTGGGGTGCTTAAATCTTCCTATCCTTCGTGGCTGAAATATTTTTGCTTCAAAATGCAAAAGTAAGGAACATGGGAAAAGTTAAAACAGTTACCATCTCATGCGCTGGATGGTGCAAAAATAGAGCCTTCCTAATATAAAACCCTCGACTGGTTAACTTTTGGAACCGTGTCAGAATTTATCATTGCTTGTACTCACCTTTGGTCTGCAAAGTTCCAGACAAAACATTCAGAGTGCCAAATTATGAGATCTTTAACATCCCAAAGGTTAAGCAGACTTTTTAAAAAATTCTTGAAACTAAAGTTTCATCCTTGAATCCTGTGTTTACTTATATTCCCGTCAAGAAATGGAAGCATCTTGATATTGGCATGAGAAGGTCAAATAGGCTTCCTCTTTTTTCAAATATAATTCAGTAGCCTTCTTTTTCAAAGGATGGAAAACCAGAGAAAATATAAAAATAAACCGCTCCTGATGTGTTCCATCTAGTTTAATGAAAAGAAGGACTAGGGGTGACAGGATAGCACTGTTCCAACAGTGATGGGATTCAAAAGGTTTTACTACCGGTTCTGTGAGCGTAGCTTGGTGGGCGTGGCAGGGGAAGGATACTACAAAATCCCATTCCCTCCCCACCCCACTAACCTGCTTTCCAGCTCTGCTCTCCTGTGCAGGGCAAAAAAAGGAGACCCAACCGATCAGCTGGGACTCGGGAGGCCGAGAATAGATGGGGGTGGGGCTAGCCAGAGGTGGCATTTGCCGGCTCTCCAAACTACTCAAAATTTCTTCTCCCAGTTCTCTAGAACTGGTCAGAACCTACTGAATCCCACCTCTGTGTTCCAATATTTGAGGGGCTGCCCCAAAGCGAGGGGGAGGGTCAACTTATTCTCCAAAGAAGCTGAAGGCAGGACAAGGAGCAATGAATGGAAACATCCAAACTTTCATTTTTTTTTCCACCTCAAGCACAAAGTCCAGAAACGGTTTCCAGGGAGAAACAAAATGAATGACGTTCTGTTCTTCAGTCGAAGCAGTCGATCAATTCAACCAATTTAGTCATTTGGTGAGGTTCCCCTATATTCCAAAATATTTGTCTTGTGACAATATTCATGAAAACAACCCTCTCTTGAAAGCCATTAGTTCAAGAAAATCTCTGCTTTTCATTCAGGAAACGTTTGAGGTGTATATCTTAAAAGTGGTCCATGCTGTTGTGGGTTTTTTTTTCCCCCTTCTTCTTCTGGGTGACGTAGAATGCAAAGTATTCAAATTTGCCAAGCTTCCCGTTATCTAAACCCTTGGATTTTATTTATTTATTTTTATTTATTGATTTGATATGTTGATTACTTACAAGAAAAAAGGTATAAGTATAAACATGAGTAAGAATACAGGAAATAGGTACGAATAGGACAGAGACAGCAGGCACGATTGTGCACTTATGCACGCAGTATGGATGTTGGTGCAAAATCGTCTTTAGACACTACTGTTAAGAAGCTTTGAAGTTCCTTGTGGATGTTTTTAAAATATTTTTTTATTTTATTTTTAATACAAACAATGCATCATCCATTAACCAGTGTGTCATCTGGGTACCAATCTCTTCTGCAATAACAAAGTTTACAGCCATATTCATTACATTAGTATTAATTCTCTACTCTTAACTTAATACTGATATACATAATATATCTAATTATTACAACAATCCTCAGCTTAACATTTAATTCTATTAACATATTTTCTATATTTCACGAGTCTTCTTTTGTTTCTAACTTTCATATTCTCTAACCATCGATAGAATAATTTCCATATCATGTAATAATTCAGTTTGTTCCTTCTCTTTCATTCCACGGGTTAACCTATTCATTTCTGTACATTCTAATATTTTCCTGATCACATTTTCTTCAGTGGGAATCTTTTCACTTTTCTAGTTTTGTGTAAATACAATTCTAGCTGTGTTTCTTATGAAATATAAGGTGGCTAAGTCAAGACTTTCCGTATGGCTTTCATTATTTCTCTCTCTCTCTCTCTCTCTCTTTCTCTCTTTCTCCTGCTCTCTTATGTTAGTGAAATAATGTTGCCTGATTCAGGTGGGTATTGGTCATCAGTCCGGGATGTTTGCGCCAATGCCCAGAGGCAAAGGTCCAGCGAGTGGCAAGAAAATAGCGAAGAAGAATTGGATGACCGCTTCCCAGACCTTGAAAGAGATGATATGATGGTTAGAAGATTCAGGACTTGTCCTAAATCGATTAGCCCTCTTCAGCCAGTTAACCTTTTAGCCATTCATAACCCTCCATTGAAGCGCCAAAGAAATGTGGTAGGCCAGAGAGAGCGGAAACTTCAGCCAAAAACAGAAAAACCAGAAAGGTTATTGTGAGCTGCTTAATGCTTACTTTGCATGAAAAGGTTTGAGGGTTATTGTGTAAACAGAAAGGATGAGTTTAAAACGAGGGGAGATCAATCAAAACCAATCTGGTGCCATCATATTCTAGCACAGAGATGTCAAATGTGGTCAGATCCAGCCCGTGAGGCCATCCTGGGAAACGTCAGGGACTAGACTAGTGGTGGCTAACCTTTTTGGACTCCTGTGCCAAAAATTGTGTGTGCGCTTACATGCTTGCGCTTGCTTGCCAGCACCCAGAAGGCAATGCGCCCCCCCATGCCCTCTACGCATGTGCATGCAATCCCCACCCCACCCCCCTCTTACCTGCACTGTGCCTCACAGCTGATTTTCGGCCGGTTTGAGGCCTTTTTCAGCCTCCCAGAGGCTTGAGGAAGGCTTCTGCAGGATTTTCGGGACAAAAACTAGGCCTGTTTCATCACTTTTGGAAAAACAGGAAGTGATGTAACGGGCCTAGTTTTCGGCCTGCAAAGCCTGCAGAAGCCTTCCTCAAGACTGTGGGAGGCTGAAAAAGGCCTCAAACCGACCAAAGATCAGCTGTGAGGGGCAGTGCATGCCCAGTGAGGTAAGTTTTCCTGCAGCTCGCATGCTGGCACAAATGGCTCTTGTGTGCCACCTGTGGCACATGTGCCATAGGTTCACTATCACAAGGCTGGACCCTATCGCTTTGGCCCAGTCTACCCAATGCAAAGTGAAAACATGCCAGCAGTTTTGGAAGTGGTGTCAACCTGACCATGCCCACCCAGTTGGCCACAGCGACCTGTCCCCCCGAGGTAAACCACAGCCCTGATGCAGCCCTCAATGAAATTTGACACCCCTGTTCTAGCAGAAGATAACCAGTATGATAAAAGTTTAAGAAGAGACATACAGACCTGCCAACCCCTGATAAAGGAAAATCTGGAGACCCATGAAGAGGGACAAAAATAGTGAGATTCATGTTTTTCCCCGATCAAGATTAAACAAACCCTTTTCCATTGAGGAAGTCATTAAAAGTTTATTTAAATGTTTATTTGTGTTCCCTGTTGTAAAGAAGATGCAGCTTTCTTTCTTCTCTTGAAAAATCACCACCTCTTTTCGCCATGTTTATAGAGCAGACGAGTTCCGCCGCGCTGAATTTACAAAGACACTGGGAAAACTAGCCTCGTTCCCAGGGCCTACTCCCTTTCAAAATGACGGACAGACACGAAGAAAAACGATTACCGTATTAGCATATATAAGCCGACCCCCCATTTTTTTTTTAAAAAAAAAAGCATTTTAAAATTCGGCGTGAGATTGAGGAGCGTCGTGAGGACTGTGAGAAATGACAAAAAAAACGTGACTCCGGCAGAACCGTGAGAGTTGGCAGGGCTGGATATAGGGAGAAAGGACCACATTTAACTTAGCCCATTTACCCAAAAATACGACCTACCCTGAAAGTAAATCCTAGCTTGACTTTTATACATGCACCCAATATAAGCCCTATCCCCAAAATAAGCCCTAATTAAGATCCCACCCACTCGAGTGCATGGTTAAAAAGTAATGGGGAATGGAGCTGCCCTACCACTTATCTTGGACAGTTGTAGCCAGGCCTCACACACCCCAAAAATCTGTTTTGCCGGCCCATTTCTCCTGTGGCTGGCAAGGCTTTCCTGAAGGCCTCTGTAGATGATGACAAAGCTCTGGATCGAGCTTCTCTTATCAGCTGCAGAGGCCTTTCGGAAAGCCTTGTTGTCTGCAGAATAGGGAGGACACCTGGGATGCTTGCAAAGAGACGAGATGCTCCATCAGGATCTGGAAAAGTCCCAGTGCCAGGCTCACTCCAAATTGCAGCCAGTGACATCTGAAAGCTCTTCAATGTGGTACAATCATCTGAGCCTCAGCTGTGGTGTCATCAAATTCCTGAAGGCCTTTGACAACAAAAAGGAGGCCGGAGGTGACACATGGTTAGTGAGTGGATGGCATCCCCTGAAAATAAGAGCTGGTGCCTTTTTGGGTGGCAAAAAAATACAAGACAGGGTCTTGTTTTTGGGGAAACACAGTAGCTTTCCCAAAGCTTTACATTAGCAGCTGATCTTCTGCAGGTTCTCATGTTAGGTTGTAAGATAAAAGTATTGTCATACACATACACATTTGGATTCATTTGCTTTACTGTGTTGCTCAGAAGCTCAAAAGAAAGAGGAAGTTGTGTTAGCATCGTTTGACTGGCTTGGGTTTTGCATCGTGACTTCCTTTCTCCAAAGAATTTTTGCAGGGTGCCTTAGAGGCTTAGTACAATGAATGTCATTATGGATTTGTATATGAATGTACTTCATTTAATGGTTTATTATACTGGGGATTACCTAAAAGGGAGCTCTTCCCCCAACCCTTGGGGCACCAGGGACCGGTTTTGTGGAGAAACGATTTCATGGATGGGGGCGCGGTTTCGTGTGCTGTGTTTGTTTGGTTTGTGTGGCATGGTTTCTGGCATGCTGTGGACAGACAGACAGATGGAGCGGTTGGGGACCCCTGTCCGAACAGGAAGTTGATGAGTCCTATCACTAGTTTGCAAAGAGCTTAAAACCCATGGACTTTCCAGGATAAAACATGCTCACCGTTAGTGACTTACAAGCAGAGGTGGTATTCAGCTGGTTCAGATTGGTTCTAGTGGACCAGTAGAGAAAATTTTGACTGGTTCGGAGAACCCTTCTAACACTGATGATGTTATCTAGTTAGGTCGTGAAACATCTGCAAGAAAACCGCCATGCTCAGAGAGTACCAAAAACAAGAATTGCCTCTAGGTGATAGTAGACTTTGAAAGCCACTCACAACGTTGGTTTTTCTTTTTATATTTAGCATAGCCTTCCTTCTCCTACCCAGCCCATTTATTATATTATAATCCTGGGTTTGAGGAGGGCTATGGTTTGCACGAAACTCTGTTCTTCTAGAATGTTGTGTGTGACATACGCACAATGAATCTGAATAGAGATGACTTGTGCATAGCAAAGGAAGAAGGTTCAATTTTACCAAACATAAATGGATGTGTGTTGGAACTGTTTTAAAATGTGGTTTAATTATCCTGCCCATCTGAAGATAAGCAAATTTAAAATATGGGAAGTTTAATTATCCTGCCCATCTGAAGATAAGCTCAAAGCACTGTGTTTTTTTCTCTATTGTATTGTGTCAATGGGGCAACATTTCTCCAAAGTCAGAGAACAAGCTTTATGGTTGAATGGGGCTTTCAGTCCAGCACTTGATCCATTGAAACATACTAGATATCCAGGACAGAAAATAAGAGAACATTCTTGGTCTTCAGCAGAAAGCAGCATCTGCTGACTTTATAGATCAGGGGAAAAAATCAAAATAAATTATAAAAGACTTTTCCCCATTCCACATGGTGTGATGGATGGACGTTCACCAGACTTTAAATTGGAGGACAGATCCATTGGTCATCCATAAGCTCAGTCATGCTGCCTGCCTTCTTAGGAAGAGTGCAGAGAAGAGCAACAAAGTTGATTAGGGGTCTGGAAGCTAAAACATATGAAGAAGGGTTGCTGGAATTGGGTATGTCTCATTTAATGAAAAGAAGAACTAGGGATGACATGATAGCAGAGTTCCAATATCTCACGGGTTGCCCCAAAGAAGAGGGAGTCAAGCTATTCTCTGAAGCAACTGAAGACAGGACAAGAAGCAATGGGTGGAAACTAACCAAGGAAAGAAACAACCTAGAACTAAGGAGAAATTTCCTGACCATGAGAACAATTAATCAGTGGAACGGCTTGCCTCCAGAAATTATGGGTGGAGGCTTTTAAGAAGAGATTGGACAACCATCTGTTCGAAACAGTCTAGGGCAGTAATGGCAAACCTTTTTGTTGTGGTGTGCTGAAAGTGCGCACGTGCCAGCACTCACAATTCAATGCACCCCACCCAGGTGCATGCACACGCAACTTCCTCACCCTGTCCCTTACCTGTACTGCGCATGCACACGGCCATCTGGTTTTCGGCTCGTTTGAGATCGTTTTCACCCTCCTGGAGGCTCAAAGGAGCCTCAGTAGGCTGAAAACGGACCCGTTTCAGCACTTCTGGTATTTCCAGAAGGCCCATTTTTTGGCCTCCTGAGGATGCAGAGGCTTCCCTCAAGCCCCCGGGAGGGCAAAAACTGCCTCAAATGGGCCAAAAATCAGCTGGGAGATGCGCACATGCACAATGCAGGTAAGTTTGGATGGGGTTCGCGTGCCCGCACAAATGGCTCTGTGTGCCACCTATGGCACATGTGCCATAGGTTCGCCGTCACAGGTCTAGGGTTTCCTGTCCGAGCAGGGAGTTGGGCTAGAAGACCTCCAAGCTCCCTTCCAACTCTGTTGCTCTGTTATTCTGCATCTTTTACAACCTTTTACACCAGTGGCAGGATTCAATTTTTTTTTACTATTGGTTCTGTGGGCATGGCTTGGTGGGTGTGGCAAGGGAAGAATACTGTAAAATCTCCAGTCAGAGGTGGTATTTGCTGGTTCTCCAAACTACTCAAAATTTCTGCTCCCGGTTCTCCAGAACCTGATGAACCTGCTTCTCCAGAACCTGCTGAAACCCACCTCTGTTCTACACGTCAAATTATACCAAAGATATGTAATTTTTTTGTTCCAGTATAAATACCTCAAAACAAAAACCATCTGCCATGATGCAGATTTCTTATAATCTGCTAAAGATTATAGCACCAACAGGCAAAATGGAGGCACAGATGGAATCCATTGATGTAGAAATTGTTCGTTTACTTTCTATCTTTGGATGACCCGAGTCTCGTTTTTTGTTTTGCCTCCTGTGCTATTTACGGTCTCGATGATAAGTTGGCTGCCCATAATGCAGCCCTCAAAACAAGTATTCCTTTAATTAAAGTCAAGGTATAATTTGTTGGTGCCGGTCTACTGCAAAACCCACACTCATCGTCATCTTCAGTTAGACTGGGCAGGTGTGTCTCTTCTGCCTGGGTGGCAGTCAGAACTACAAAAGCCTTTTAACTGTGATTTTAATGCATGCTCTGCAGTGATGGGATTAAAAAAAAATTACTACCGGTTCTGAGGGCATGGCTTGGTGGGTGTGCCAGGGGAAGGTCACTGCAAAATCTCATTCCCTCCCCACCCCACTAACCTGCTTTCCAGCTCCATTCTTTTGTGCAGGGCAACCAAAGAAGGCCCAGCCAATCAGGGACTCAAGAGGCAGAGAAGAGATGGGGCGGAGCCTGTCAGAGGCGGTATTTGCCGGTTCTCTGAAATACTCAAAATTTCTGCTACCGGTTCTCTAGAACCGGTCAGAATCAGCTGAATACCGCCTTTGGTGCTCTATGAGGTACTCTCCATCTTTGGCTCCTTGGGTTGGAGAGGGGCGATTGACAGATCTGCACTGCCAACTAAAATAGACTCTTCTTTTAGTGTCCTCGCGACAGATTCAGTGGGAGCTGAACCAGTTTGTGGGGAGATCCCTCCAAGCCTTGCGACACAGGCCACGTTCACACCAGAACACAGGCGACGTAGAGTGGCAGGTTCAGCACAAGAGGACATACATTCCGCTATGGACAAGAATATATCGGGGCTCCGTGTAATCCAACATGAGATGCGGAAATGTCTGGAGATAAATAGCAAACAACTTGCCATCCGAAAAGCTGACCCTTTGCAAACGTGAGCCATTGTCCTGTTCAGTCCTTGCATCCTAACATCCCCTATCCTCTCCTATAAAGTGTGTGTTGTGCAGGCTGCCTGATGCATCGCATTGTATATTAACATACACGTGTGACAGTAATGAGCCTTTGTGGTTAATAAAGCTACAGCAGTGGGCTGTGTGAATGGTAGTTCGAGAAACGGCTCACGTTCTCAAGAATTTGGGTGTAAACATAAATCGCTGTGGTTTTCTCTGGCGATCAGAAGCCTGCTAATCGCAGCTTATCAATTGTGTATAATCTTGCAAAAATAGTTCTCATTTGTGGCATCCGAAATTCTACAGGGTAAAGGCGTTGACTCGCATTAATTAACACAATACCACCTGTGTAATAACTATGTAAAGAGCCACGGTGGCGCAGTGGTTAGAGTGCAGTACTGCAGGCTACTTCTGCTGCCTGCCAGCTGCCTACAACTTGGCAGTTCGAGTCTCACCAGATATCAAGGTTGACTTAGCCTTCCATCCTTCCGAGGTGGGTAAAATGAAGACCCAGATTATTGGGGGGCCAGAGGCTGACTCTGTAAACCACTTAGCCAGGGCTATAAAGCACTGTGAAGCGGCATATTAGTCCGAGGGCTAAATACTATTGCTATGTTGTCGGTTTGAGCTTCATGCTTGGTGATTTGGTTGCAAACGTTTTGTCTCCATTCAAGAAGACATCTCCAGCACGCTTTGGATTGTGCTTGTCTGGAGGGGGAGCCCTGGCTTTTAAATACCTTTCTGAGTCCTGGTTTCATTTTGGGTTGTGTGTGATTGGCTGGCTATAGTTGCTGTGTCAGTCGGCCTTGGTTTTAAGTAATGTCTGTCAGTGATGGGATTCAAAAAAATTTACTACTGGTTCTGTGGGCGTGGGCTGGTGGGCATGGCATGGCTTGATGGGTATGGCTTGGTGGGTGTGACAGGGGAAAGATACTGCAAAATCCCCGTTCCCTCCCCACCCCACTAATCTGCTTTCCAGCTCTGTTTTCCTCTGTTTTCTCTGTGCAGGGCAACCAAAGAAGATCCAGCCAATCAGCTGGGACTCAATGGAAGGCAGAGAATAGATGGGGTTGGCCGGACCAGTCAGAGGTGATATTGGCCAGTTCTCTGAACTACCCAAAATTTCCACTACCAGTTCTCTAGAACCGTTCAGAACCGGCTGAATAATCACAGCTCTGCTGTCTGTGTGAATGTAAATTAGTGCGGGTGTTGTTTGTCAGCCTTGTAAGCCATATTTTATTTGGAAGCTTTGAAGCTGCCACTTTCAGTGCCTGGGAATTTGGGAGGGGGGATTTCATAGAGTGGTGGAAGGTTAGACTCAACAACATTCTTTCTCAGAGTGTCAAGGACATGTTGCTCTGCACCTGGAGGGGAGTGACTGGAGGGATGTCTCCAGTTGGGATGACAATGGATTGGGCAATGGGATGGACCAGTGGGTGTAAGGAATTGAATTTGAATTTCTTTTGGGAAGGGAAAGCCTGGAAATTCCCAGATTTGGGTTTTCCCAGAAGTGCCAATATGACGACTCGAATAAAATTGGAACTTTGAGGAAATGCTTGTCTTGGAGTTTATTGGTTTAGAGTTGGTTAGTTGGAATGCTGACATTATTGTTCAGAAGACCAGGGCTCCCCCCAGACCAGCATAATCCAAAGCGTGCTGAAGATGTCTCCTCGAATGTGTTCTGACTAGGACTTCTTGAGACTGTAATTAAGTACATGCTTAGTTAAAAAAAAGTCTTGTTTTATTTCAACACTGGGAATTATGCTCATTCCCAGCCTGTAATGAGTCCCAAACAGTCCCTCAAGATAAGCATCCATCTTTATGTCCTTTGAATTGCTGCCAACAACTAGAGTGCGAAATGAACGATAAAAAAAACTATTAAAAAGTACAAAGCCCACACAGAGCTTCAAGGATTAATCCGAACAGAATGAATGACTTTGCTTACTGTAAAGGTTTGGTCATTGAAGTCTGACTTTTATCCCTTACGGGAGGCACAATCACCTCCCAGCCTTACTCCCAAGTTGCCCCTTCTGCTTCAGCTGCTCTTGCCTTCTAGCAACTCTACGCACATGTGGACTGGGAACAGGCTCCCCTGAGTCCTCTGCCTCACTGCTGCCAAACTCCGAAGACTCCAGAGTCAGCAGCCCACTCCCAGATGGTCCTGGCCCCATCTCTGCATCAGACGCAGGACCCTCATCCAAGTCCTCCCCAGACCCCAGACTGGTCCTTGTTCTTCCCCACTGTTCGACTCCACTGCCATCTGCACCGGCTGCCGGCAAACCAGAACAGAACAGGGATGAAACGTTTGCAGCCATGTTGCCATGCTCGGAGCTCAAACCGACAACATAATTATCAACCTGAGCCACTAATATTCTAAGGCATGTAGTAATTGCATAGGTGTGGCTGATCTCAACAATACAGATAGTCCTTGATTTTCAACCATTGATTTCGTGACAGCAGTAGCAGGAAAAGGGATTTACGGCCATTTTTCACCCTTAATGACCGTTGCATCATCACTGTGATCACGTCATTAAAAAATTTGGATGCTTGGCTACTAACTCGTATTGATGGCAGTTGCAGCATCCCAAAAATTGTGTGATTTCCCCTTGGGGAGGCCAGCCCCACTTAACAACCATGTTACTCACTTAACTGCAGTGATTCACTTAACAACGGTGGCAAGAAAGGTCATAAAAAGGGGGTGAAAGTTCACTTCACAAATGTTTCACTCGGCAGCTGAAACATTGGGCTCAATTGCAGTCGTACATTGAAGACTTGCCTGTGTATTATCATGACTGTTTGTTGTGGTTATCCGGCAGCAGGTGCAGATGGCTGAGGAGAGCGAGGACTCAGATGAGGGGCCAGGACCATTAGGGAGTGGACCACTGCCTTCAGAGATTGTGGGGGCTGGCAGCAGAGATGAGGAGGTTCCCGAGGAGCTTGTGCCACGTGTGCATGCACATAGGGCTGCTCACAGGAAAGAGCAGCTGCAGCAGCACGGGTGACTCGGGAGTAAGGCTGCAAGGTAATGGCCCCTCCTTCAAGAAGATAAAAGCCAGCTGTGAATTAGACGTTCTTTGCAGGAAGCAAAGATGTTTTGAAACTCAGCCTCATGGACATTGCAGTATCTTAAGCTGGTATTTGAAAACTCTTGTGTTGTGAAATATTTCTTATCTGTTATTCTTGGCAGCCTCGCACAGTTTTGGTGAGGCTTGTGCTTATCAAACTAATGTTTGCAGCAGCCTTTTAACCGGGGATTTGTAAGAATCATTAAAAGGTTTCTGTTCCCTTTGGTTCATGTTTGTTTTATTGGAAAGGGTTTTGGGTCAGAACACTCTTATTTGATCAGCTCTTCTATCAGGAACCACTTTCCCGTTTTCAATTTCACACTTCTGAATTCTAAACACGTTAGGGTTCATGAAAACAACTGCTTCAAATTCTGCGCAGTGATGGAATATTTTTTTTTATTTTGTGTGTGATTTTTCTGCGAGGTTAGTGCTCTTGTCAGCTTCTCCCCTCTGCCTTTTTAAACTTTTATTTCAGATGAAAAGCGGATCGTGTTCCCTGCAAGTCAAATGCATTTGAATCCTTCGTTATCGGCCTGGCCCAGTTTTTTCTAACTTTATAATTTGATTTTATAGATCCAGCTGCAGAACCCCTGTCTCTGATGATGCAGAGTAAGTTGTTGTGTGCGATCTTTGGATCCTTTAAAACCTGCTCGAGCTGCATGCTTTCTACACTTCCTACTAACTTAATATACAGATGACTCCCTTTGATCTTCGTGCTTTCCTTGTTCTTCTGCAGCGCTGGTGGGAATTCATGTGCTTTCTCCTGTATGTTCGCTGTGGCATTCAAATTCTAAGTTTCCAGAAAGCAACAAAGCATGCAATGGCTGAACTTCGGCTAATTCACTATGCAGTTCCGGTTTTAAGCCCTGGTGAGGTGTGTGATGATTACAGGGAGCTAGAATTATAACGGTGGAAGGTTTGGATAACTGAGGTTAAGAAGGTTGCTAAGCAGGAAGTGGATGAGAAAACTTACCAGCATTTATCGATCTCAGCTGGTTGATATCCAAAAATTTAAAAATCAACTCTGTAAAAAAAATTCTCCCTGATCTGCAGGCTTCCAAAGCCAGTGTCATCAAGAGTCATCTTCATTTCTTGCCTTTTTTTTCCCATGAAATTTCAGGGTTTTCTCTTCAATTATTAAAACAGACAAACCTTTATCAGGCTTGGAGAGTTGCCAGGCTGATCCCTTCCAAACGCCATGCTACAGCAGCAATTACTTGGCAAGAAGTCAGGAACAGATCTTCACCCAAATGGATTGAACAAATTGTCTCCTGTAAACACCACTCCCCTTTGGCTCCTCTATTCCCCCTGGGAGGGAATAGATGGAATTCACCATCCACCTGTAGCTTTACTCCCGAGTTGACCCTTGTTCCTTAACTGTTCCCTTCTTCTGGCAGCTCTGCACATGCACCCACTGGGAACAGGCTCCAGCTGTTCTTCTGCCTCACTGATCTCTGACTCTGAAGGCTGATAACTGTCAGATGGCTCTGCCCCATCTCTGCCTCCCACTCAGAGCCCTCATCAGAGCCTTCCCCAGACTCCAGGCCTGGCCCATGTTCCTCCCCAACCTCCTCACTGTCCGAATCTGCTGCCAGGCCGCTGGCAGGCCACAACACTACCTATATTTCTCTGTATATTTATTCAGGCACTTTCTTCCAACATCAGAAATTTTGACAGACAAGTACATTCTCCTGAGCAAAGACATTCAAAGCCAGAATGAATATCCAATACTAAAATGCTAGGAATGATTTTTAAAAATGATTCTTCTCCTGGAAAATGCATATGCAGGAATAACACTGACTGCATCTTTTCTTGTAAAAGAATTGCTGTCTGAATTTATTAAACAGCAAATCTGTTCAGATGTGTCAGAAACAGATTGATGTTACATGTTACATTGGTATTAATTTTATGCTGATTTAAGTTCATGATTTCTTACATTGAAGATAGAATCGTGGCTACATAATCTTCTAACCTATGATTTTTTTCCCCTGCTAATAAAACCAATTCCTTAAAAAGAATTATTTTTCTTGAAGCAATTTAGCTCTGTCCTGTAGCCAAACCCTAAATAGTTTTATAGAGAGAGAAGCCCTTTTGTTCATTTCCACATCAAAAGCTGCTGATAATGCTTAACATTTTTGCATTGGAATCACATTTTAAAAATAACTCCCCCTCCCCCCTCCGAACTGGAATGTTAAATAAATAAATGTGGCAGATATCCATGCTGACTGGAAGCAGGAAAATGATAATCAACCTTTAGTCTGTCTCCAAAATCTTTTTTTTTAATTGAAACCATTTTAAATTTTGTTAATGGTCTCTTATTTCTGATTTTGGGCTGAGTTTCCTTCAAAGATAAATGGACATGTTTCATGCTGACTTTGAGTCACCACATGCCTCCAAAATCCACTTGCAGGTTTATAATATAATAAAGAGAAAACTGGCATTTTTTTTCATTGAATCGAGTGATTTAAAAAGTCTACCATTGGACCTAATGAAATGTATAGTACATGTGACTAAGAACTTGATGGAAATAAAACTTTTCTTGGAAGCGATTGAAATTAGAGACAACCTTGTCACATTTTACTTTCCAGATGCTGTAGTTCAAGTAGTCCTCAATTTACGAGCAGTTTGTTTAACAACTGTCTCCCTTAGCAACAAAAAATGTGGGGAGGGCCCTCAATTGTGGTCATAAGTCAAGGATGACCTGTATTTTTGGTCAAACCTGATATGAAGTAGGGCAGGTTAGTTAGAGCAATTGCATAACCCATTCCACAGAATTTCTAGGATGCAAGTCCATGTCACCTCCCCCAGTCCAAAATAGCAATCCCGCAACTCTCCCTTTCTCTCCACAATATTTAGTATTTTAAAAAATGTGATGCTATGATATCACACGTTTTGTGCAGCTAAAATTTTGCAAGACGAAAAAGTCAGAGGAAGGACTCCTATAATTTGTAATTCCATCCTTATTTTATTTTATTTTTGTAATAATTTTTATTGTTCTTTTTCACCTTTAACACACATTAATCTTGACTTTAACAGTACTGTGTATCATCATTATTATACAAATTATTCTACACATCAATCTCATATAAATATCTACATTTATATATCTTTATATACATTCATTTACTTTTATCTATAATTTTCTTATTTCCTTTATCTTTATTTGTTATTCAACCAATTATGCCAATTATCCCAAATTTCATAATACTCCAACTCTTTCTCTTTTAGTTTTAATGTCAATTTGTCCATTTCAGCACAGTCTAGGATTTTTTGAATTATTAATTCCTCAGCAGGCATATTATTTTGTTTCCAACATTGCGCATATATTATTCTTGCAGCTGTCAGAATATGTAATAGAATATATTTCATCTTCTTTCTATAATTCCCCTTAATTATTCCCAATAGAAACAACTCTGGTTTAAATTCTGTTTGTTCTTCCACTATCTCTTGTAGCCAACTCCATATTTTAATCCAATAGTTTTGGGCTTCTGGGCATAACCACCACATATGGTAGAAGGTACTTTGGTTCTGTCTGCGTTTCCAGCATGTTGGATTCATGTTAAGGTACATTTTGGCTAGTCTCATTGGAGTAAATGCCACCTATAGAACATCTTATGCATATTTTCTTTATAGGCCGCTGTTCTTGTTAATGTATATTTTTTATTCCACATTTTCCCCTAGTCTGCTAAATCTATACTATGCCCAAAATTTTTTGCCCATGCTATCATGCAGCCTTTTACTACATCTTCTTTTAATGCAACTTTTAATAGGTAATTATACATCTTCACTATAAATTTCTCTTCTGGGCCTGTTAAAATGTTATCTAATTGTTGCAGCTCAGTGTAAATTCCATACTTTTCCATATTTTACTGCATAAATTAATCAATTGAATTCCTCATGCAGGTGACATGTAAGTTGTTGAGGGGGAAAAACCCCCAATCTTTATTTAATATGGATGCTTTACAGTCATCGATTTTTTTAGTGGGTTTTTTTTTATAGCTGGCTTCCTCTTTAACAGTGGAATGGGTATTTTTATTTAATAAAATTTTTAGACAGAAAGAAAGAACTAAGGATCTTAATATTAAATAGGCATCAACAGGAAAGATTAGGGTGTGTGTGTGGTATTTCGGTGCACCAGCTCCTGCTAGTGGCTTCAACTGAAACTTCGCCAACCATCCTAACAAAAAGATTTAATTCAATGTATTCCATCTCTTGGCATTTCAGTATTATTTCTCCTCCTGACTTCCCTACATCAATAGACAGTAGAATGAAGACAACAACTTTTTCTTCTAAATAATGCTAAAATACAAGTCCTTAGAACCTTAGCCATAGCAGATGGAAAATGTGAAGTGTGACCACTATTTTCTTTGGAATACGAAATTCTGTCTTGGAGGAATGGAATGGAATAGAATAGAAATAATTGGAATGGCATGGAATGGAAATAATTGGAATAGAATAGAATAGAAAGAATAGAATAGAATAGAATAGAATAGAATAGAATAGAATTCTTCCTTGCCCAAGAGTGATTGGGCACACAAGGAATTTGCTTCTGTTGCATAAGCTCTCAGTGTACACATATACAACAACAGAGTGATAGGTCATAGATCATAGTTACAATCATTAATCATAAGATACAAATGACACGTGATAAACCATAACATACCACTAGGAGAAGGTAGTAGGAAAGATGGGAAGATGAGAAATGAGAAGAAATGAGAAGAAGAGAAACGATGATAATAGCCAGACAGTGCTAGAGGAATTAGTTGTTGTTGTGAGTGATGACACGGGGTGTGTGTGGGAACTGTCCTAACAACTGTGTCTAGTTGTTTTGGTATGCAATGCCCTATAGCGAAGTACCAAGGGGAGGAGTTGAAATACTTTACGTCCATGATATGAGGAGTCTGTAGATATTTTCTCAGCTCTCTTTCTGGTTTGAATAAACAGTGACCGAAACAAAACCACAGCCAATGACAATCAGTTCATTTACAGTTCAGGTCGCCTCAGAAGAAGAGGTTGTAGCTACTTTTCCAAAAAAATATTTTAGAAGTCGAAAGATTGGCAACCTGACCCTCTTCAGATGTTATGGACCATGCCTCCTCATCCCAGTCCATGCGATGAATCAAGGATTGTGGGGTTTGTAGTCCAAAACATCTGGAGGGTACCACACAGCCTTGCCTAATTTAAACGTAGGAGCATGTTTGCAAATTCTTAGCAACAAGCTAGCAGTAAAGATTGAAGTTCCACACAAGTAATAAAATGACCTCTTCAGAGTATTTGGTCCATTTCACTAGAGCTGTTTCAGTTCTTGTAAGGATTCCAGACGAAAATGGATGTGCTTATAACATTAACCTGCTAAATGTACCAAAAAAAATTCTGTCTATATGTACCAGTCCTGAAAAACCATCAACTGCATATGGTGTGTCTTTTGAGTTGTTTTATCTGTGCTCTCTTTGCAATATAATCTTTTTACCTTGCTTAACATTCATAATCCGCTTCTTAGCTTCGTCGTGCAAGAGAAATTGTCATAGAATAGAGAAATTACTCATTTTCTTATGTGTTAATATGTCTCAATGTTTTCCAGAATCTTCTTCTTAACAAAATAACACAAACAACATTTCTGCATGTGTGTTCGATAGAGATGACTTACCACAGCTTACTCACTGCTGACATTTTAGCCTAAAATACTAGCTTTTTATGTTCCTCTCAACTGTCTCTATATAAGTGTCCAAATATAGTGTCCTTTCAAGTATTTCAGAAATCGAAACTTGAGGAGCGCTTGCAACTCAACCCCAGTTCCAAGTCCCAAGGCTGTTGTTCAAAAAAACAACAACTAGACTTTCTTCATCTTTGTTCCTGGGAAATATTTGTGATGACCCAGAGTGTAACACAAACGTAACAAAATCCAGAACATAAATAAATGTCCTTTAATACCTCCAACTTGGCTCCACTGTTCAATAATCTCAGTTGGAGATAAAAACTTTTCAAAAATAGTCTTCAAAAAAAAGCAATACAGTCTGAACTTAATGAGCAAATAGAGGTGAAATAAAAAACCAAAACAAATTACAATGAAGGAAGTTCCAACAACAAATCAGGATAAGAAATTACCAACTTCAAAGAGATAACAAGGCACAGTCTGTTGGAAGGACGCCAACCAAGATCACTTCAGCCCAAAATAAAACACACTTTGCTTCTGGGAACGCTGTGTTTTAACTGTGTCTCTTATATACTATTCTCCCCAGCTGTAATCAATAAGGGGGATCATGGCCGCTTCCTCTCTCCTAAGCCAAGTTGTTTCCTTCTCCGTCCCTCCCTGCGTGTCCTAGGATGAAGAGGGGATGGGCCTGGTACTTCCTCTGACTGCCCAGCCGGCCTCTGCCCTTCTCCAGCCTCCTCCACAACCTCTGGAGCCACAACTCCATTCCCTGTTGGCTGTTCCTCCTCTCCTTCAGAGTCCAACTCGTAACAAGGACATGACAATATTTCACTCTGATCCAAGAACTGACTTCAGTTCTGAAGAAGCTTCTTGGATGAGAAACAAAACATTTTCAAGGGACAAAAGAAAAACCTAACAATCCAAGAAAGTCCAGTTGCTTTTTGAAAAAGCACCTCTGGCACAACCATGGCCTGAATGATTGAGAATCTCCCTAGATGATAGTTCATCAGATCTTATCACCTCATTCTGGATAATCATTCAAGACTTCTTGCAATATCTGATAATGCTTGAAGTCAGAATTGGATTCCTCCATCCTTCTCTTTCCGTCTTTATACCAGTTTCTTTTTGAAGCTCAAAAAGAGCTTTGAGACACCTCAATTTACATTGGGAAACTTTTTATACAGTACATTGAAAACTAGAAATTCTGGCTTAAAGTCAGGCAACTTAGTCAAATGGACTCAGTTGGATTCAACCTTTTCTGCATAGTTCCAGGTTTCCCCTGCAGAGTTGAAGAATTGATAGCACCCTCATTGAACTTCTAACTGAGGAGGCCTTCTAAATTTATAAAGAAATATTTGGTAAAGTTTGAAAAACACCGGAACGAGCAACGAGGTTTTGACATTTTTCAACCCAAAAGAGAAGGGACAGTTGAGAAATTGAACAAGCTTTTGTATAGAAGATCGTGCTGAATTTAAAAGCTTTGGAAATGCTTCTGTTTGGCTTAAGCGGCCAACTTGCACGTATGTTATTAGTATGGCTGCTTCTGGGCACTTCCACTTAAAGCAGGGTTGTCCATTATGACATGTCCATTATGACTTCAACTGCCCGAAAAAAGCTGGCTCAGGAATTCTGGGAGTTGAAGTCCACAAGTCATATAGGATCCATAGTTCCCCATCTCTGCCTTTGAACCTGAATCTCACTTATTAAAATGGCTGGCTCAGGAATTCTGGGAGTTGAAGTCCACAAGTCACAAAAAGGGTCATAGTTTCCCACCTCTGCCTTCAAATCTGAGTCTCACATATTAAAATGGCCAGCTCAGGAATTCTGGGAATTGAAGTGTACAAGTCAAATGGGAGCGATAGTTCTCCATGAGGAGATCTCTGATTCTTAGATGTTTGGCTGAAGGCATCTTAAGCTATGGGACTTCACAGCTTTCCATGAAAGCAGATCCATTTTACTTCCCTGCAGCCCCCTCCTGTGACTGAAATCTCCAGAGTCCACTGTTGACAAACTTATTTCCTTTCCTTTCTTCTCCAGGAGTGCGAGCATGTTCGACATGAGATGCCCAGACGAGGGTGCTGTAAATCAACCTCACAGTAAAGTTCGCCACGAAAAGCTTCAGATCATTCAACACCAGCTGAAGGAAGATGAAGATCAGTGGCAAGATGTGAGTAAGGGGGTCCATAGAGTTACGGCAAGTGGAGCTAGTTGCTATTGCAGGAGCTTTTGCAAACCACATTTTAAGTTACGGACACAATAAATAGACTCAAGGTATGTGAAGTGTGAATACCACTTTACAAGACCTTGGTAGGGCCACAGTTTGAAACGTTGCATCCAGGCTTGGTCGTCTCGTTGCTAAAAAAGATGTTGAGACTCTGGAAAGGGTGTGGAGAAGAGCAACCAAGAGGATTAGGGGACTGGAGGATAAAATATACGAAGAACGGTTGCAGGAATTGGATGTGTCTAGTTTAATGAAAAGAAGGATTAGGGGGGACATGATAGCAGTTTTCCAATATTTGAAGACGAAGGGAATAACCCAGGGGCGGGATTCAGCCAGCACAGACAGGCGAACTGGTAATTCCGGCGATCATTTGGCCCAGTTCCTGCACTATTCTGTCCTATATTTCCTTTGTTTGAAACCCAGCTGATTGGCACAGCGATGCGGAATACCGCGCCTCAGCTGTTTTTACTCACCAGAGCTGTAGTAAAAGGTAAGTTTTCTTGCTGTTTTTCAAATGAACTGTGCATGCACTCAGTGAACCAGTTGTTACACCGGTTGAATCCCACCACTGGAACAACCTATTCTCCAAAGCATCTGAAGGCAGGACAAGAAGCAATGGATAGAAACTTATCAAGGAAAGAAGCAACCTAGAACTAAGGAGAAATTTCCTAACATTGAGAACAATTAATGAGTGGAACAACAATTTTTAAGAAGACATTGGAGAACCATTTGACTGAAATGGTTTCCTGCCTGAGCAGGGGGTTAGACTAGAAGACCTCCAAGGTCCCTTCCAACTCTGTTATTCTATTTCTAAGAAGGAAACAATGTGAAAATGGTTGACTCCACCACCTTCTTTTATTTTTTAAAAAATTTGACAGTCTGATCCTAACTCTATTCCATCTACACACACACACACACACACTGTCAGACCACCAAGCTGGAAAAGTTGGGGACCTCACAGTTAGCTTATAACTACCTGCTCTGTGATTTTATGTAGGATTTAGCCCGGTGGAAAAACCGTCGGAGGAGTGCTTCCCAGGATTTGCTGAAAAAAGAAGCCGAGAGGAAAAAAATGGAGCAGCTACTCACTGGAGGAGAGGGAAGCAACGAGAGACGGAAGAGCATCAAGACGTACCGAGAGATTGTGGAGGAGAAGTATGTAGCCTTAAGGAAGCAAAGGCTAGTTGCAGAAGGCGCACCTGATCATAATATGGGTTGGGTTGGGTTGAATGTATGAATGAGCCCAGGCAATCCTGACATATTTAGAAACCATGGCTAAGGAAATGATGTCCTTGGTGGTCTCTGAGCTTGGTTGTTTGCTTGCAGATGTTACCTAGTTGGACATCAGTACTAGAAGGGAGTGTGGTTGGCAGGGAGGAGGAGGAAGAAGAAGAGGAGGAGGAAGAGGATGACGACAATTATAGTGTCCTTGGTGCTCTCTGAACTGGGTTTCCTTGCAGACATTTCATTACCCAACTAGATAACATCATCAGTGCCAGGAAAGGGAGGAGGAGGAGAATTGGAAGGATTTTGATGTTGTCTGAGCTTGGTTGTTTTCTTGTAGACATTTGATGACCCAACATGATCAGTGCTAGAAGGGAGTGTGGTTGGCAGAAAGGAGGAGGAGGAGGGGGAGGGAGAGGAGGAGGAGGACTGAAGAGTCCTTGGAATTTCATTTCTTTTTTCAGATGTTTCATAACCCTACTAGGGAACATCCTCAGTGCTAGAAGGGAGGAGGAGTAGGACTATGGTGTCCTTGGTGCTCTCTGAGCTGGGTTGTTTCCTTGCAGACATTTCATTACCCAACTAGGAAACATCATCAGTGTTAAGAAAGGGAGGAGAAGGAGGAAGAAGAGGAGGAGAAGGAGTCGGAGAATTGGAAGGATTTTGATGTTTCTCGCAGACGTTTCACAACCCAAACTCAGTAACATCCTCAGAGCAAACCCTATACTCCCCTACAGCACTGATGAGGTTACCTAGTTGGGTAACACAACGTTTGCAAGAAAACAACCCAGCTCAGAGTGCACCAAGGACCCCACAGTCTGGATATATTTGCCTTGTGGCCCAAAGGTCATGACCCGTGACAGGTCTGTGTTTATAAAACGTATTATTACCCCACGCTTCTTGAAATATGAAGTACAAGGACTTATCCAATTCTGCCATCTTGTTTCTGCTCCCCCACAGAGAGAAGCGTGAAAGAGAACTTCATGAAGCTTACAAGAATGCCAGGTCTCAGGAAGAGGCAGATAGGATACTCCAACATTACATCGAGAGGTTCACCATTAGCGAAGCTGTCCTTGAACGCTTGGAGATGCCAAAACTTTTGGAAAGAAGCCATTCTGCTGAGCCAAATTCATCCTCCCCATCCAAGGACTCCAACCCTCTCCGATATTTACGGCAGCAGTCACTTCCAGCCCCAAAATTCACTGCCAAGTTCGAAGCCACCATCATCCCCACCAGTGGGCCAGAGTCTAGCACCTCCATTGGCTCCCCTGCCTCAAGTAAACCCTCAGGCTCCGTGGCTATGCCTCTGGTGATGCCCAAGCCTTACTCGCAGCCGAAAGATACCCAGGAGATTTTGAGAAACTTCAAGGTGGGTTAAGATATGACAAGAAGAAGGCCTCCAGTGAGATAGGCAGCATGCAAGTTTAGTAAATAGTAAATAGGTGATGATGGATGGATAGATGGATGGATGGACGGATGGATGGACAGACATGATAGATGATATAGATGATGGGTGGATGATGGATGGATGGACAGACGGATAGACATAGAGGAGAAACGGTGGATGGGATGGATGGGTGATGATGGATGATGGAAGGAAGGAAGGACAGACATGATAGATGAGATAGATGATGGATGGACAGATAGACAGGTCATAATTGATGGATGGATGAATGGATAGACATACAGATAGACAGGAGAGGTGATGGATGGGACGGATGGGTGATGATAGCTGGATAGATAGGTGGTGATGGATGAACGGATGAATGGATGGATGGACAGACAGATGATAGAGGATATAGTTGGTTGATGGATGGACAGATGAATAGGTCATAGATGATGGATGGATGGATTGATGAATGGATGGTGTATGGACAGACATGATAGATGATAGATGAGATAGACAATGGATGGATAGAGACAGACAGATGATAGATGATATAGATGAATGGACAGATAGACAAGTCATAGATGATGGATGGATGGACGGACAGAAAGAAATAGAGGAGAGATGGTGGATGGGATGGATGGGTGATGATGGATGGAAGGACAGACATGATCGATGATAGATGAGATAGATGATGGATGGATGGATAGATAGATAGATATAGAGAGAGTAATTTTGTAGTCCTTACCACTTTCCTTCTCATTAGAACTGATCCAAAATGGCCTCAGAGCCTTAATTCCTCTTCTTTTGGGTTTTGAAATGCAGGTGGATGGAAAGATCTCTGTGAACAGAGAAGTGAGCAACAGAGTGGAAGACGAACCAGACAAGGAATGCTCGGCCTTTCTATTTGAACCTTCCCCCAACCTTTCAACTAAGTCTGAGCACGTGGTCGAATCGCACAGGGGATCTATGGAAGGAAGCACAGATTCTGCCCCTCCTGAGCTGGTTCAGAAGAGCTTAATCGAAGACAATGTACACAGAGAGCAAGTTGTAAGGGCCAGATACTTGGGTTAGCTGGGTGGGGAGATAAACGGTTCTGCAACTGCTTGTAAACTTAGGCCTACAGGTAGTTGACTTATAACTATTCGGTTTTTTGTTTGAAGTCAATACAGGTAGTCCTCGACTTATGACCACAATTGAGCCCAGAATGTATGTTGCTAAGCAAAACATTTGTTAAGTGATCTTGGCCCCATTTTGCAACCTTTTTGCCACAGTTATTAAGCAAATCACTATGTCAGATTCCTAAGGGATGAAATCCATTTAAAAATAAAAGAGCAAAGTCTTTTTCCCATCTTCCAAAACAATTAATTTTATTTAGGAAAGCATCAAATTGGCAAAGTCTGTTGCAATTCTGGATTTGACACAACCTAGAATTACACCACCTAATATTGGAAATTAGAAACCGCCCCCAAAAGTCACATTCTCCAATAGAAGTAAATCAACATTGCCTGGTGTTATCAATCTCCACCTCCAAGTCTCAGCAGGGTCAGCTTTTGTTCCCACGGGAAGAAGAACCACCTAGCCTAAACAACTCTATCTCCACTCCTCCCACCTTAGAAATGTGGCAAGCTCGAAACTCTTCCCCCCATAACCAGCGAAGAGAAAGAAAGAAAAGGAATATATAATGGCTACGCATATGTCGATTTCGGACTTGACACACTGCCCAAACATGGGTGTTCAGTTAGTAACTGTTGTGGTTAGCCAGCAGCAGGTGCAGACAGCTGAGGAGAGCGAGGACTCAGATGAGGGGCTTGGACCATTAGGGAGTGGACTGCTGCCTTCAGAGATTGTGGGGGCTGGCAGCAGCGATGAGGAGGTTCCCGAGGAGCTTGTGCCAAGTGCGCATGCGCGCAGGGCTGCTTGCAGGAAAGCAGCTGCAGTAGCACAGGCGACTCGGGAGTAAGGCTGCAAGGTAATGGCCCTCCTTCAAGAAGATAAATGTGAATCGGACATTCTTTGCAGGAAGCAAAGACGTTCTGAAACTCAGGCTTTGGACACTGCAGTATCTTCGTTGGTATTTGAAGACTCTTGTGTTGTGAAATATTTCTTATCTGTGATTCTTGGCAGCCTTGCACAGTTTTGGCGAGGCTTGTGCTTATCAAAGTTAATTAGTTTGCAGCAGCCTTTTAACCGGGGATTTGTAAGAATCATTAAAAGGTTTCTGTTCCTTTTGGTTCATGTTTGTTTTATTGGAAAAGGGTTTGGGTCAGAACAGAAACAAGGTTGTTAAGTAAATCTGGCTTTCCTGCTGGCTTGGCTTCTCAGAAGGTTGCAAAAGGGGACCCCAGGACACTGCAAAAGTCATCAATAGGAACCAATTGCCAAGCATCTCAATTTTGATCACATGACCGTGGGGATGTTGCAATGGTCAAATGGGTAAAAAAATGGACATAATTCACTTTTTCCAGTGTAATTTTGAACGGTCACTAAACAAGCTGTTGTAAGTCCAGGACTACCTGTATCTGTTTGGCTGAACAAAGCAACCTTTGAAAAAAAAAATTAGACCTTTGTTATTTTGTGGTCATACTTGACCCTAAATTGCTTCTCCAAAAACAAAGGCCAAGTTACTGAATCCTAAAAGCATATTCAAACTGTAAGAGAGTTGTTTGGTTGTGGCAGGGTATATAAGTATAATAAATCAACTTAATACATTTCCTTTGGCTTCTGCTTTAACCATGAACTCAATGTTTTCTGCAGGACTCCTTCATGGAAAAAGCTGAACCAGCCAGCCGAAAAGATAGAACTGATCTAGAAGAGACCTTTCTGGGTAGGCTCTTGCAAATGGCCCTTTTAAAGTATAGTAAACAGTCTTCAAAATAGCTCAAGATTGAACTGTGAGGTTCTTGAGGTCCTCTGAGCTTGCTGGCTTTCTTGCAGATGTTTCATTACCCTCCTCCTCTTCCATTTCCTCCTCCTCCTCTCTGCACGTCCCATTTCCTTCTAGCACTGCTGATGTTGTCTAGTTAGGTCATGAAATGTCTGCAACAGCTAAGCTCAGAGAACAACAAGGACAATTTTTCCTCCTCCTCCTCCTCCTCCTCCTCCTCC
>BHFT01038775.1:0-19840 GCA_004320025.1 Laticauda laticaudata
TGAATGGGATAAAATTGTGTTTTTTTCAACCTCATCAGTTTATAAGATGGGTAGACTTCAAGTTTCCAGAATTCTGGGCGTTGAAATCCACCTGTCTTAAAGCTGCTGAAGCTGAGGAACATTGCAGTAGAAGGATCATTTTATTGTACTGAATATACCTGGCCTCTATAATCTACCTCTTCAGGTAAGATGCCCGTCTTTCTCCTCCAGGATTACAGGAACTATTGGAAAGGTACCAATAGAAGAGAGCTATTTGTAGCTCAGGGTTGAACTGTGCTTCCTGAGCTTTGTGGTTGGTGTGAGATGTTGCATTGTCCAACCAGGGAACATCATCAATGCGAGAAGAGAGGAGGGTTTGCTGAGAGGAGGAGGAAGAGGAGAAGGATGAGGTGATGATGAAGAGGATTATGGAGTCCTTGGTGCTCTTGGTACTTGGTGGTTTTTTTGCAGACATTTCATGATGCGACTAAGTGACATCATCAGTGCTAAAAGGGAGGAGGATTTCTGGAGGAGGAGGAGGAGGAAGAGGACTGTGGAGTCCTTGGTTCTCTCTGAGCTTGGTGGTTTTCTTACATATCTCATGACCCAGCTAGGGAACATTATCGGTGCTGATGATGATGATAGCACTGATCTAGCTGGGTCATAAGCATCTGCCAGAAAACCAGCCAGCTCAGAGCGCACCAAGGACCCCACAGTTCTCCTCTTCCCCCTCCTCCTCTCTGCATACCCACTCCCTCCTAACGCTGATGATGTTACTGAGCTGGGTCATGAAACGTCTGCAAGAAAACAACCAAGCCACCTCTTTCCCTTTGAACTGGGCAACTTTATGTGCTGTTAAGGTATTGAGATTTAAGAGCTGCCAGCTGCTGAAAGGCAGATGCAATGAGGGTGAACCGGCATCGGTACTGCCTTTTTAAGACGACGTATGGGCCTTATCCCTCGCTGTGGGGCAGCCCAGCCACACTAAGGCTAAGCTCCCTGGGAGAATCTACTCAGAGTCTACTCCTTTCAAGATGATTCAGGGGAAGCCAGTCTGCCCAACCCCTTCCCACCCTCTAATCTTGTGACCAGACTGCTTCTCCACTTCCTCCCCAACCAGGAGAACATCGGGGGCTTGGACCCAGCGTGACCAAGGTGCGGAGCCTGAAGATGGACAAGAAGGTCTGGACGGAGGAGCTGATTGAGGTAGGGGTCACAAGTGGGTGCACAATGACCTTCCCTCCTCTGGCCAGGGTGGATGTTCTCCCTTGGGGGCAAAGGAGCATCTGGGAGAAGCCGGGGTCAGGCTGGGTCAAGACCTGGGCTCTGCCTGTCCTGAAGGCTTTGGGGGCAAGAAGGGTGGGAAATGGAGGGGAAGGAGGCAGTTGGGTCTTGTGGTCAGAGTAACCAGGCTAAAAAGTGGGAGGCTGTGAGTTCTAGTCCCGCCTTAGGCATGAAAGCCAGCTGGGTGGGCCAATCACCGGGAGGTGGTGAGTTCTAGTCCTGCCTTAGGCACGAAAGTTGCCTGGCTGACTTTGGGCCAGTCCCGCCCCCTCTGCCCCCTCACAGGGTTGTTGTTATGGAGCAAAGAGAGGAGGAGGAGGCCAACTGAAGTTTCTTCCCCTTCTTTGAGCAAAGGGTGTTCATGCCTGCGGTGCACAGACGCAGCCACGGAGGGGCAGCATTTTCCCCCAAATACAGCTGTGTAGATGGCAGAGTGGGTGGAAACCGCATTTACGGCGGTCCCAGCCTCCCGGGAGTCACATGATCCCCTTTTGTGACCTTCTGACAAGCGACGTCAAGGGGGAAATCCTCAATTCACTTAACAACCGGCTCATTCATTTGATAATGGCAGCAATTCACTTAACAACGGTGGCAAGAAAGGTTGTAAAATGGAGCAAAACTCACGTAAGAAGTTTCTCACTCAACCACATAAATATGGGGCTCAGTTGTCGTAAGTTGAGGACTACCCTGCACAGGGTTTCCTGCTTGAGCAGGGGGGGTGGACTAGAAGACCTCCAGGGTCCCTTCCAATTCTGTTAAATACGTGCCAGTTGCTTAGTACCCAAATTTTTATCACCTGACCAGAGGGAATGCTGCAATGGTCGTTAAGTGAGAAAAGAAAAAACCCTAGGCTCCTAAGTCACTTTTTTTCAGTAGCCACTGTAATTTTGAACTGTCACTAACCGAATTGTTGTAAGTTGTAAATAATTAATAGGGAAGCCATTGGCTGGGGTTCTGGGTGGGAATCTTCATCCCTGGGGGCTTTTAAGAAAAGACTGGACTGCCCTCTGTCAGAACTGGTGTAGTAGGATCTCCTGCTTGGATGGGGGGGGCGGTTGGACTAGATGACCTTCAGGGTCCCTTCTGACTCTGTTAATCTGTCGCTTTATTTTGTTATTCTGAAATTGTGGGAGCTTCATCCCCGGAGGCTTTTAAGAAGAGACTGGAGTCAGAAATGGTGTAGGGTCTCCTTACTCCTTGGGGTGGGGTGGGGAGGGAGTTGGAGTAGATGACCTCCAGGGTCCCTTCCGACTCTATTCATCTGCTAGCATCCCAAAGAAAGGAGATTCTGGAAGATTGACGGCTGTTAATCTCTCCTCCTTCTCTCCCTCCCAGCTCTTCCTCCAGATCGGCAACGCCGTGGCCAACCAGTTCTGGGCCGCCAACGTGCCCCCCAGTGAAACAATTGCCCCCAAGAGCCCCAGCCAGGAGCGGCGGCATTTCCTGATCGCCAAATACCGGGAGGGCAAATACCGGCGGTATCACCCGCTCTTCGGCAACCAGGAGGAACTCAACAAGGTTGGTAGCTGGAGGATCAGGATTCTGGTGCTGGGAAACTGGCATGTACTTAGGTCGGTTGCAGCGTCCCGGGATTGTGGGAGTTCCTCTTTGGAAACCTTAGCCGGCAAGCAAAGTCCATGGGAAAACAGATTCACTTCGTATCTAACCTAACAACTGCAGTGATTCACCAAGGAAGGAAGGAAGGGAGAGAGAGAGAGAGAAAGAGAAAGGATGGATGGAAGAGAGGGAGGGGGGAGGGTGACAGAGAGGAAGGAAGGAAGAAAAAGGAAAAGAAAGAGAAAGAAAGAAGAGAGAAAGAGAAAAGGAAGGAGGGAAAGAAGGAAGGAAAGAAGAAAAGGAGAGAGAAGGGAGGAAGGAAAGGAAGATGGAGGGAAGAGGAGGGAGGGGTAAGGAGAGTAAGGAAGGAAGGGGAGGTCGGAGGGTGAGGGAGAGGAAGGAAGGAAGGAAAAGGAGGGGGAGAGAAAGAAGAGAGGAAAAGGAAGGAAGGAGAGAAAAGGGGAGAGGGGGTAAGAGGGAGGGAAGGAGGAAAGGAAGGAAGGAAGGAAAAGGAGAGAGAAAAAGAGAGAAAGAGAAAAGGAAGGATTCTAAGATTTCCATCAGTGGTGGAGACGTCATCCTGCTCTTTGCCAAAGAGGAAAGAGGACTGGTTTTGGGAGAGGGTGGGTGGGGGGAAAATCCCCCCCCAAGGCTCTTGCGGAGAGAAAACTTCCTTTCTTCACATTCCTTCTCCTTTTTTTGTTGACCCAACCAGTTTTGCAGGAAATTGGAAGGAAAAAAACCCCATTTTTTCAGATTGTGGGCGAGAGGCTTTTGTTCTGCCTTCCAAGAACAGCAACTCTGAGCGGCCTGGCTAAAAATTAACCCCCCTCTGGCCAAAATGACCCCCTCCCCCCTCCCCACCAATTGGCCTGGACCCTCTGCCCTCCCTCCCCCTCCCCCAGAACCCGTTCCTTCCTTGGGCAGGACCCTCGCCCACCCCCCCTTTGAAAGGGGCAGGAAGGGAAGATTTCGAACTTGGAACCCTGGGCTCCCCTGGGACATGGAGACCCCCCCCTCCCGGAGAAGGGGCAGGCGGGGGNGGGGGGGGGGGGGAGAGAGGCAAGGAAGACAAGCTTAGCAGGGTCCATAGCGGCCAATAAGTGGCCAATAAGCTACCATGGCTAAAGCAGCGGCTGTAAAACTGAGGACTAGAACCTTGAAGGGCCTTCACAAAAAATAAGGAAAAGCAGGATCCGAAAAAAGAGAGAGAGAGAGGATGTTTCTGACTCCCGACTTCTGCTCCATCTTTTTTTGGGGTGTGCGTGTGTAAAGGTTGATGCTGCAGAGTCCCAGAAGGGGCTTGTTATGGTGGGCGTGCTCCCCCCTTCAGGGGGTCCCGATCCACCAGCCCACNCCCCCCCCCCCAGCAGAAGGATTCTCTCTCCAGGTCCCCCGAGGGTGCGCGCCTGTGTGTGTGTGTGTGTGTGTGAGGGCAGCCGCAGCGCAGACAATTCGGCTCTCCGGCTCCAGGTTTTCCGACTGCTGGCCCATCTGGGGTTGGGAGCGGCTCCTGGCTGCCTCCTCCAGATGTTGTCAGCATCTGCTGCTCCCGCAGAGCCAAAGAACTGGGACCGGCTTGGCTGGATCCTCGCCCTTCCTTCTCTGCTCTGCTGGCCAGTCCAGACACACTGGACATTCGTCCAGGGGCTGGTCAGCTTGCTTCCTCCCTCTTCACCACAGTCCTGGTCTCCTGCTTGGGTAGGGTGGGGAGGCAGGCTGGACTAGCAGACCTCTGAGGTCCCTTCCGACTCGGTTATTCTGCATTTTCTCCCCTGGCGCTTCCAGGCTCCCCAAATGAGGCTACCTTCCCCAGATCTGAGGTTCCTGGTCTGGAAATGACCTTTTCTCCCCTCTCTCTGCCCTCCCCCTCCCCTTCCTCCCCCCCTAGGCCCTGTGCACGGCAGTGACCACCAGTGACCTGGCCGAGACCCTCTCTCTGCTCTTCTGTGGGGCGGAAGTGAATTGCTACTCCGGAGAGCCCGATCATCCCACCCCCCTGGCCTTGGCGGAGCAAGCTGGCCAGAGGTTGCAGATGGAGTTCCTGCTGCAGAACAAGACTTCAGGTAAGGGAGTGAGGGGTGGAAAGGGAAAAGAAGGGGGGCTGGAGGGAGGAGGGGTGAATCACCCTCTTTGGGGGTCTGCAGGGAAGGGGGCAAGACTTTGCTTCATGGCCAGAGGCTGCAGCGGATGGAATAGGGCAGGGGTCTTCAAATTAGACAGCTTGAAAGACTTGTGGGCTTCAACTCCCAGAATTCCCCAGCCAGCAAAGGAGACCCCTGAATTGGATGGAAGGATGGGTAGATGGATGGATGGTATAGATGATAGAAGAGAGAGATGGAGGGATGATAGATAGGAGAGAAGGAGAGATGATGGAAAGATGGTAGCTAAGTAGATGGATGGATGGAGGGATAGATGGATGATGGATGGTAGAAGAGAGAGATGGATGAATGATAGAAGATGGGTGGATAGATAGATGGATGATGGGTGAGATAGATAGATAGAAGAGAGATGGATGATAGATGGATAGATAGGTGGATGGATTGGATCAGGGGTCTTCAAACTTGGCAGCTTTAAACACTTGTGGACTTCAACTCCCAGAATTCCTCCTCCAGTCACCTTAGCTCAAGAATTCTGGGAGTTGAAGTCCACCAGTCTTGAAGTTGTTAAGGTTGGATTATGGGGTCTTCCTGACCTCTGGATGGGGTCTTGGGCCCCAGAAAGGGATTGGAAGGTTGGGGAGGGTCAGTGGGGGGCTTTTCTGGGCTGAAGGAGTGATTGTCTGCTTGTTGGGGTGGTTCTTTCAAGGCTTCTTAGCAGGACAAGAAGGCAAGGAAGGCAGGGAGAACAACGGAGCAAGTCCTGAGCTTTCGGCATGTTCTTAGGGTTGGTGGTACCGTCAGCCAGATGTCCAGGCTGAATGTGGCTTTTTAAATCCCTCTCCAGTCCTTTGCAAGGACCTTGGAGAGGCAGATGTGTGATTGTTCAAGGGTGTGAAATGTCCTCAAGGGATGCCAGCTGTTTATGTTATTTATTTATTGTATTTATTTGTCAAACGTGTATAGGATAACGAGTGTAGGCATGAACATAAACATGAAGTAAATCTAGGTAGAATAGAATAGAACAGAATAGAGAATAAAATAGAGCAGAATAAAGAATAGAGTGGAATGGAATGGAGTAGAATAGAATAGAGAATAGAATAGAATAGAAATATGGAATGGAGTAGAATAGAACAGAATAGAATAGAGAATAGGAGAGGAGAGAAGAGAATTCTTTACTGGCCAAGTTTGATGGACGATAAAATAATAAAATGGGGTAAATGGGGACAGTAAGACAGGGACGGTGGGCACGCTGGTGCGTTTATGCCCCTTTAAAGACCTCTTAGGAATGGGGTGAGGTCCATGTTAGTCAGTTTGCGGTTGGAGCTGTGAGGATTTGAGGCTGTGTCCACATTTCAAGCGAAGCTGCCTTTTTTTTGCCATTTAGTTACCGGGATTTTCAATAATGGAATCCTGGCTTGTATGAACAGAGGCATAGAATCAAAATCACGCGAAATGTTAATTGCCACTTTCTCAAGTAAAACCACACCTGGAATTCTGCATCCAGTTTTGCTCACCACAAATTCCAAAAAAGAAGTTTGGACAGATATGAGCAACTAGGATGATTAAAGGCCTGGCAGACTAAAACATATGAAGAAGGACTGCAGGGTTTGGGTTTGGCCAATCCAGAGAAAAGAAGGACGGGCGGGGGGGGGGGGGGGAACGCCCATGATAGCAGTATTCTGGTGTTTGAGGGGCTGCCCCAAAGAAGAGAGAGGGGTCAAGCTATTCTCCAAGCGGTATGAAGGCAAAGCAAGAAGCAAGCCTGGGAATGAAGGAGAAACTTCCTAACAGTGAGAACAATGAACCAGTGGAACTGCTTGCCACCAGGAAGTCGTGGGTGCTCCAACACATGGAGGTTTTTTAAGAAGAAATTGGACAGTCACTTGTCTGGAATGTTCCTGGAACGCTTAGTTGTCTGGAATTATAAGACTTGTGGACTTCACTTTCCTTCCTTCTCTCCTTCCTTTTCTCTTTCTCTCTTCTTTCTCTCTTTCTCTCTCTCCTTTTCTTCCTTCCTTCCTCTCCCTCCCTCCCTCCCCTCCCTTCCTCCCTCCCTCCCTCTCCTACCCCTCCTCTCCTCTTCCTTCCATCTTCCTTTCCTTTCCTTTCCTTTCCTTTCCTTTCTTCCTTTCCTCTTTTCCTTTCCTTTCCTTTCCTTTCCTTTCCTTTCCTTCCTTCTTCCTTTCCTTTCCTTTCCTTTCCTTTCCTTTCCTTTCCTTTCCTTTCCTTTTCTCTTCCTTTCCTTCTTCCTTTCCTTTCCTTTCCTTTTTTTCTCCTTTCCTTTCCTTTTCCTTTCCTTTCCTTTCCTTCCTTTCCTTTCCTTTCCTTTCCTTTCCTTCCTTTCCTTTCCTTTCCTTTCCTTCCTTCTTTCCTTTCCCTTCCTTTCCTTTCCTTCCTTTCCTTCCTTTCCTTTTCCTTTCCTTCCTTTCCTTCCTTTCCTTTCCTTTTCCTTCCTTTCCTTTCCTTTCCTTCCGTTCCTTTCCTTTCCTTTCCTTTCCTTCCTTCCTTTCTTTCCTTCTTCCTTTCTTTCTTCCTTTCCTTTCCTTTCCTTGTCTCCTTCTTCCTTTCTCTTTCCTTCTCCTTTCCTTTCCTTTCCTTCTCCTTCCTTTCCTTCTCCTTTCCTTTCCTTTCCTTTCCTTCTTCCTTTCCTTTCTCCTTTCCTTCTTCCCTGTTCTCCTTTCCTTTCCCTTTCCTTCTTCCTCCGTTTCCTTTCTTTCCTTTCTTTCCTTTCCTTTCCTTTCCTCTCCGTTTCCTTTCCTTCCTTTCTTTCCTTTCCTTTTTCTTTCCTTTCCTTTCCTTTTCCTTTCCTTCCTTTCCTTTCCTTTCTTCCCTTCCTTTCCTTTCCTTCCTTTCCTTTCCTTCCTTTCCTTCCTCCCTTTCCTTCCTTTCCTTTCCTTTCCTTTCCTTTCCTTTCCTCCCCTTTCCTCCCCTTCCTTTTCTCTGGAGAATTCTGGGAGTTGAAGTCTACAAATCTGAAAGTTGCCAAGTTTGGAGAGCCCTGTCTAGGGTCTCCTGCTTGAGCAGGGCATTGGAGTAGATGACCTCCAAGGTCCCTTCCAGTTTCATACTATTGACTCGTTGACTGTCCCTGGTTAATTGATGGATGGGAGACCACCAGGAGATCCCAGGGCCATAGAGCAGCCTGTGCATTTGAAAAACCTGACCAGAAAACAACAACAACAACAACCCAGAGCCAAATCTCTTCCCCGTTGCCAGAGCCCAGGTGGACTGGAGGCCATCCCTCTCTCTTCTTTCTGAGAACTGATGCTTTCTCTCCTTTCCCGCAAGGATCTCTGACTGCAGAAAATGTGGAAAGGAAAGAATGCAGGGTGTGGGTCGGCCTCCTTTCCCGGAGTTCAGCGAGAAATTTCCAGCAGTGAAAGGATTGATCGTGGCGGGGTATTTTGTGAGTCACTCAAAGGGCCGGTTCCTTCTGCTCCCTGGCAAGGCCTGAGGACGTCCATCAGGGAGTTAAGAAAGTTGTGCAAGGATGTGGCAAGGAAGGGGAGTGGTGAGGTGGAAGGTCAAGCTCTCGCCTCACAATCAGGGGGCTGTGAGTTGGATCCTAGGTGCAGAGGCAGATATTTCTCTCTCTGGGCACAATGTGAATAGACCTGCTGAATAGAGCTCCTCATTGGCGACAGAAAGGGTATCCGGCCATTAAAACACTCGGCTCCATTCAGCAGGGATGATGCGGTCCTTAAAAGAGGATGATGATGTGGCAAGGAGGGTGGGTGGGTGCCATATGGAGGAGAAGACCCCATCCCCAAATAGCAGCCAACCCCTTCAACCTGTGAGCTTCTCTGCTCGCTTCTGGGTCAAAAGCAGGAACTCGGGTGCCTGGAGAAGCTGTCAGACTCCTGGACTGATGCTTCCTAGCTGGCCTCCATTTGTTGATTGATGGATTGACTGACTGACTGACTGTGTGATTGATTTGATTTGATTTCTGGGTCAGCTCATCTCAGCAAACAACTCTGGGCAGCTCACCCTTCAAAGCACACATTACTATTAAAAGTGTTGGAGACAGTAATGAAAACAGTCAAAGGCTTTATAAAACTATATATATCTATATATAAAAAAACACGGGTTCCTGCAGGAGATCATCCCATCGCTTGGCCTCTTGGGAAGCCCCTCACCCCTTTTATTTCCAGAGAGATTGGAAGGATTCAAGGGGTCTCTTCCAAACTGAAGGGCGGCAACTGCTAATTGGAGAAGAGACAGACTGAAAAACCAGACATGTTTTTGAAGGAGGGAAACCTGGGAGGGGGGGTGTTTTCTTAGTGGAACATCTGGTTTGCATTGTTCTCCCTTCCAGCCCTTGGGATGTTGAACTTGGCTGCCTGGTCTTAGCTGGATATAAAAGCAGGAACAGGCTGGTTCTTGGACTGGGAAGCAAGTTGATGGCTGGATTTGATGATTTGAGGCAGGGGTCTCCAAGCTTGGCCACTTTCAACTTGTGGATTTCAATTCCCAGAATTGAAGTCCACACATCTGAAAGTCACCAAGGTTGAGAAACACTCGACTTAGATGGCCCTTCTGGTCTTTTCCAACTCTATCATTCATGGCTGGCTGGGGAACTCTGGGAGTCGAAGTCCAGAAGTCTTAAACTGGCCCAGGGGGGAGACCCCTGACTTAGATGACCCTTCGGGTCTCTTCCAACTCGATGGTTCCTGGCTGGCTGGGGAACTCTGGGAGTCGAAGTCCACAAGTGGCTGAGTTTCCTCCCGCAGCCTCGTCCTGTGCTTCATAGCCATTGGCCCCTCCTTTGCTGTGTCTTGTCTCCTCAGAGACCCCCCAGCTGGACGCTGGCACCAACTCCGACCGGTGCTACTCGGTCATCTTGCTCTCCGTGGCTCACAATGGCTTCCTCTACAAGACACCCTCCATGGCCAAGCTGGCTCTCGAACGGAAGTCCCGAGAAGGTCAGGCGGGGCTGGGGGCTTCCCGAGGGGTCTTTGCACAAAGCAAAGCCCAGGAAAAGGAAGGCCCCATCCTCCCACTTGGGGGGTGTCCATATTCCACTTTTCACAGTCCTTCCTTCCCTTCTTCCTCCCTCTTCTTCCTCCTTCCCCCTCTCCTTCCCTCCCTCCCTCCCTTCTCCTTTTCTCTCTCTTCCTTCCCAATCTATCTCCTTCCTTCCTCTCTCTCTCCTTCTCCCTCTTCTCTTTTTTCCTTCCCGTTCTCTCTCCTTCCTTCCTTCCCTCCCTCCCTCCTTCCTTCCTCTGCCGTTTCCTTTCTTCTCTTGCTTTCTTCCCATTCTTTCTTCTCTCTTTTATCTCCTCCCTCCCCTCCTCTGCCTTTTCCTTCCTTCTCCTTCCCTCCCTCTTTCCGTTTCCTTCCTTTCTTCTTTCCTTCCTTCATCCTACTCTTTCTTCCCCCTTCCTTCCTCTCCTCTCCTTCCTTCCTCCCTCTTCTCTCTCTTCCTTCCCATTCTCTCTCCTTCCTTTTATCGCCCTCCCTCCCTCCGTTATTCTACCTGCCCCGTTCCTCGTGAGTGCAAAGTCGTCCTTAGGACCATCCTGTTGCAAAGCCCGTTTGGGGGGGGGGCTTGCCCCCCATCACCAGGTACCCTGGAAGGGGAAGAGATTTTCTCTCCGCCGAGGCCTCTGCTCTTCTGGGTCGATTCCTGGGCCTCCCCTGGAAACCTCTTTTCCCAGCCCAAAAACTTCATTGGGGCTTCATCTGAAAGGAGCCCCCAAGCGGGGGCAGAGCCTCCAGCCCCCTCCTCTCTGCCTTGGCTCCGCCTCCTGCTTCATTGACCCCTCCCTCCCCGTGGATGTTCCCCCTCCAGAGTTCAGCCGCCGCTGGTGCCAGCTGCACGAGGGGCTCTTCAACTACTACGAGAGCAACACCCACACCGTCCCCAACGGAGAGCTCCGGATGCAGGAAGTTGTCTGCCTGGCCATTCCCCCGCCGGACACACATGGGTGAGCCGGTGCTTCCATCCAGGGGTGGGGTTCAAACAGGGCGGGGCCACGTTTGAATACAAAACATTTGCTAGACCAATACTTGAATACAGCTCATCAGTCTGGAACCTGCATTGGGTATCTGATATTAGCACAGTTGAGAAAGTCCAGAAATATTTCCCAGGAAGAGTTCTCCGCTCCTCTACTCGTTGCAGAAGACCTGACGCCACCAGACTCGAAATTGTAGACCTAGAAAATTACGCTTGAATTACGCTGCCTTCAGTCCGATCTAAGTATAGTATAGAAAATCATACACTGCAATGTCCTCCCTGCCAATGAATATTTCAGCTCCAACCACAACAACACAAGAGCAAACAACAGATACAAACTCGAGGTTAACCGCACCAAACTGGACTGCAGGAAATACGACTTCAGCCACAGAGGGGTCAATGTCTGGAATCCTCTATCTCACTCCGTGGTTTTTTTCCTCAAACCCCAAAAACTTTAACCTTAGACTGTCTCCTATGGACCTCCCCCCTTTCCTAAGGGGTCCATAGGGGCCGTGCATAAGCGCACCAACATGCCTACCATCCCTGTCCTGTTTTTTATTTTTATTTTCTTATATGTATCCATGTATTCATAACTATGATTTTACTTATACCTATTATCTTGTAAGCAATTGACAAAAATAAATAAATAAAATAAAAATAAATAAAATAAATAAATGGTGGGCGGGGCCTTCCGGGGGCCCCGTTTTTCGCCTCCCCCAGAGTCTGGAGGATTCCCCGGGTCTCTGGGAAGGCAAGAACAGCCTCCCCGGGCTCTGGAAGCCAGAAATAGGCCCGTTTCCAGACTTTTGGAACTTCTGATTCGGCCCTCCCAAAGGGGGGCTTACAGAGAGGAGGAGGAGGAGGATTGTGGGTCCTTGGTGCTCTCTGAACTTGGTTGTTTTCTTGCAGACATTTCATGACCCAACTGGGGAACGTCATCCTAAAAGGCAGTAGGTTTTGTAGAGAGGGAGGAGGGAGAAGGAGGAAGAGGATGGTGAGAGTCCTTGGTGCTCTCTGAGTTGGTTGTCCTCCTCCTCCTGCTCCTCCCCCTCCTCCTCCTCCTCTTTTGCAAACCTTCCTCCCTTCTAGCACTGATGATGTTCCCTAGTTGGGTCATGAAACGTCTGCCAGAAAACAAGCCAGCTCAGAGAGCACCAAGGACCCCACAGTCCTCCCTCTCCTCTTTCTCCTTCTCTTCCCCTTCCTCCTTTCCAGAAACCTCCTGTCCTTCTAGCACTGATGACATTCCCTAGTTGGGCTGTGAAACGACTGCAAGAAAAACCACTCCGCTCGGGGAGCACCAAGGACCCCCCAGGCCCTCACTCCGCTCAGGGAATCCTTCTTATTTCTGTCTTTCGTCTCTCCTTCCAGGTATGCAAATACTTTTGAGATGTACACAGAGGCGGAGAGACTTTACCTCTTTGGCCTGGACAACCCCAAGGCCATCCGGGAGTGGGTCAAATGCCTGGCGAAGGTGAGCACCTGCCTTGGGGATGGATGGATGGATGGATGGAAGGGAAGGAGGCAGGGAGGAAAGGGAAGAGGGAAGGAGGGAGGGAGAAGGAAGAGAAGAAAGACTGAGGAAGGGAAGGGAGGGGAGGGGAAGCAGGGAAGATGAAGGGAGGGAGGGAAGGAAGGAGGGGGAATAAGGGTGGAAAGGAAGGAGGGAAGAAAAATTAGGAAAGGGAGAGGAAGGGAAAAGGAAGAAGGGAGAGAGGGAGGGAGGCATGATGGATGAAAGGAAGGAAAGAAGAAAGGAAGGAATAGAGGAGGGAGGGAGGGTGGAGGGAAGGGAAGGAGTTGATATTGAACCGTAGTGACCGTATGAGCTCCAAAAGAAGGAGGGGAGGCTTAGGGGTGTCTCTCTTTACCACGCAGGGAGAAAGAGGGGGGCACGTCTGCCTAGGCAGGGTGGGCCTGCCCCTCCCCTCCTAACCCCCCTCCCTGCCTCCCTGCAGGCCTTCCTCCCTACGGCGGCCGAAGGGCTCCTGGCCAGGGAGTTTGAGCGCCTGGGGCGCCTGCGCTACAAGGGTGGCCTGAGCCTGGAGAGGGCCAAGGAGGGCTGGTTTGCCCTGGGGGGCTCCACCCTCTATGCCCTGCTGGACGGCAGCGACAAAGAAGAGCCCATTCAGCTGCGGAAGCTACAGGAACTCTGTGAGTCCATGCGCAACCAACCCCTGGCTGGCTCAGCATCTCAGAGAGCCATGGCAGCTCGATTAACGGCCGTGGTGACTCACTTAATGGCCATCAGGAAAAGGGTGCAAAATTGGGTTGGCCTTTTACGTCCAGGGGTGGGATTCTACCGGTTCGGACCGGTTTTATAGAACTGGTTGTTATGATTCTGTCCAGTTCAGAGAACTGGCAAATCATTTCCCTGGCTGGGCCCTCCCCTCCCCATCCAGTCTGTCCTTATCATGCATGCCTGACATTGCTGACTGTGTTCTCCCCCGCCCAGTCACCCCTTAAGGTATTTCTTTCCCCCCCTCCCAACAACCAGCTGTTCTGACGATCAGCTGTCTTGAAGATCAGCTGTCCCAACGATCAGCTGTTCTGACGATCGGCTGTGCCGGGATCCCCCTCGCTGTCTTACTGCTTCACCCAGGAGGTTTCCCTGAGGCCTAGGAGGCAAAAAGGGGCACGGGAGGGGTTCACCACTGGCTCCGTCCCAGGGTGGACACGCTGACCGATGGCCTGGTGAGTGGGTGGGGTCCAACTCATTGGGTGCTTCTACTTTGCCCCACCCATTGCTCTCCTTCCAGGGTCTAAAAACTTGGAGTGAGACAGGGAAGGTGGGAGGGGGAAAGGAAGGAAGGAAGGAAAAAAGGAGGAAAGGAAAGAAGGAGGGAGGGAGGGAAGAAAGGAGGGAGGGAAGAAAGGAAGGAGGGAGGGAAGGATACAGTAGAGAGGGAGGAAAAGAAGGAGTGAGAGGGAGTGAGTGAAGGAAGGGAAGGATATACAGGAGGGAGGGAAGGAAGAAAAGAGAGGGAAGGAAGAAAGAATACAGGAGGGAGAGAGAGGGGGAGGGAAGGCAGAAAAGTGAGAGAAGGGAGGGTGGGAAGGAAGGAAGGATACAGGAGGGAGGGAGGGAGGAAAGGGAAGACGTTAGCGTTGATTGTTAGTGACCACATTGATAGAGCCTCAAAAGAAGGAAAGAAGGAGGGAGGGAAGAAGGGAAGGAGAATGAGGAATTCTGGGAAGTGAAGTCCACAAGCCTTAAAGTGGCCAACTTTGGAGACCTCACCCCCACCTCTGCTCCACTGAGTGACCTGCAATCCCATCCATAAAGCAGATTTCACTGCAGGGGATACAATTCCCTTTTTGGAGTTCCGAAAGGAGGGTTGCCTCTCTGCCTGGGGAGGATGGGAGTTGTAGTCAGAACCATTTGGGACCCACAGAAAGGGGGGGGGGCTGCTGAGAACAGAGCTGGGAATGGGTCTCCTTTGAAGTCAGTGGGATCTTTCACCCGAGTTGATCTGTGGGATAATGTGCTCCATTAATTAACGTCTTGCCCTCCATTCATTCTTATATTTGCTTCGCAGCCCTCGAAAATGACGTCCTTGTGCTGGTCGAAAGAAGAAGGTGAGGGGTTCGTTTAGCGACGCTTTGAAGTTGCAAGGGGGCAGAAAAAAAGTGATCTATAACCGGTCCTCACACTTGCGACCGTTGGAGCATCCCTGCGGTCACGTGATTAAAAACCTGGGCCTTGGCAACTGGCACGTCTTTGTGACAGTGGGCAGAGTCTGGGATCAAGCGGATCCCCTTTTGGGATCTTCCCAGCTGGCTTCCGACAAGGAAAGTGATCTGGATTCGCTGAATGACCATGCACTGCAGGGAGTCACCCAGCAGGGCAAGAAGATTGCCAAATTGGGAGCCGCTCGCTTAACAGCTGCCTCACTTAGCAACCGAAGTTCCGGCCCCCATTGTGGTCGTAGGTTGAGGACTACCTGTAAAGAAGGTAGTCCCTTTTTTTCTTTCAAGGAAATTAAAATTTGAATTGGATTGAATTAAAATTCAAATATTCAGGGTTTAATTTTGCCTTTTCAGTTTTTTTTATATCAATTTTATTAAGAAGGAAGGGAGGGAGGAAGGAAGGAAGGAAGGCAGAACTGAGGGGAAGGAAGGATGGAACAAAAGTGAGAAGGAAGGAAGGAGGAAGGAAAGAAGAAAGGAAGGGAGAAACAGGAAGGGAGGAATGACAGAACGAAAAAAGGAAGGGAGAAAAGGGAAGGAAGGGAGAGAGAGAAAAAAAAGCGTGAGAGAAAGAGGGAGAGGGGAAGAGAGAAGGAGAAGGAAGGAAAGAAGGGAGAGAGAAAAAGAAAAAATAAAGTGTGAGAAAGAGAGAAAGAAAGGGGAAGAGAGAAGAAGAACGGAAGGAAGGGAGAGAAAGAGAGAGAGAAAGAAAGAGAAAGAAAAGCTTGAGAGAAAGAGGAAGAGGGGAAGAGAGCAGGAGAAGGAAGGAAGGAAGGAAGGGCCAGATGAGGGATGGGGTCACAGAGAAAAGTTATTTCTCCAGCCTTGCCGATGGTTTCCCACATCATGCCCAGCCCACTGTGGCATGACCTGCCTCCTCCTCTTCCTCCTTCCAGAACGCTGTACATCCAGGGCGAGAGGCGGCTGGCCTTCTTGTCTGGGTTGGGGCCATTCAGAGAGCAGCTGGCAGCTCCGGGAGGACTTTGCCAGAACAACACTCACCGAGATGGATGTGCCCATCATTGTGGACAGGTGCATCGATTATATCACACCGATGTTGTGGTAAGCAGGGAGGGGGAGGGCCGCCCTGGGGGCAGGGAGGAGGCCCCCCAATTTCCTTCCTTCTCTCTCTTCCTTCCCGTTCTTCTCCTTTACCTCTTTCCTTCCCCCTTCCTTCCTTCCTTCCCATCTTTCTCCTTCTTTATCTCTTTCCTTCCTTCCCTCCCTTTCTCTCTTCCTATTCCCTCTTTCTCTCTCTCTCTCTGTCTCTACACTCATTCCTTTCCTCCCCTTCCTTCCCCTTCTTCTCTTCCCCTCTTCCCCTTCCTTCTGTTTTTCTCTTGTCTTCTTACTCTTATTTCCATCAATCCCATCCATCCATCCTTCCCCTTCTCTCCCCCCTGCCTCTCTCTCTCTCTCTCTTTCGTCTCTACTTCTTGTTTCTTTCCTTCTTACCTTCCCTCTTCTCTCTTCTTCCCCTCTTCCTCTCTCTTTGTCTCTTATCTTATTTTTTATCCTTCCTTCTTCCTTCTATCTTTTCCTCTCCCACTTTCTCTCTTCTTTTTCTTCTCTCTCTCTCTCTCTCTCTCTTTCCTTCTTTTCTTTTCTTTTCTTTCCCTCCCTCCCTCCCTTCCATCCTCCCTTGCTATCCAAAGCAACTCTGTCCAACTTTACCTTGCAATAAAAAGTAGAAGTGTCCAAAAAAAAAAATTAGAAATCTAAGGAATAATTTCAAACCAGAAGAATTCGACGCAGGGAACCCTTGAGTTACAACCTGTAGTAGTTATGGTTATAAGCTGTGCCTGTCAAAAAGTGGTTCATCACTTGACCAGACCCAATCTTGTGATGGGTTGATGGAAAACCCTTTGCAAGACCTTCATCTCCTCCTCCTTCCCATCCCCCCGCAGGACTGACCTCGGAGGGCATCTACCGGAAGAGCGGTCAGAACTCCAAGATCACCAGCCTGCTGGAAACCCTCCGCAGAGATGCCCGCAAGGTCCGGCTGAAGGAGGAGGACTACCAGGTGGACGATGTGGCCAACACCCTGAAGAGGTTCTTCCGGGACCTGCAGGAGGGGCTCTTCACCCAAGACTCTGCCCAGGCCTGGCTCAAAATACCCGGTAAGCGGGACGCTGCAGTTGTGTCGTCCTTGACTTACGTCTGTTCGTTCAAAGTTACAGTGGCATGGAAGAACGTAGACTTGCAACCAGTTTTACGACCGTTGTGTTAAAGTCTTGGGATTTAAGAGCCGACCAGCCGACCTGATGCAATACAGGCTGAGGCAATAAGAATGACTCAGCATAGCATGGGTATTTCCCTTTAAGAGGTGTTTATATCAAGGCAGCCATTAGAGGGCATGTTCTCTCTCTTCTTGTGTCTGGTATCCATGTGTGCTGTGTTTTGTTCCTGGGTTGTCTCATAATAATAGTCATGCTGTGAACACTCTGGCACATTGCAGCA
The DNA here is from genome assembly GCA_004320025.1 of Laticauda laticaudata. Classification (NCBI taxonomy): domain Eukaryota; kingdom Metazoa; phylum Chordata; class Lepidosauria; order Squamata; family Elapidae; genus Laticauda; species Laticauda laticaudata. The sequence continues at coordinate 17,029 of BHFT01038775.1, forward strand.
TTCCCAGAGTCACGGGGTCAGAATCGAGGCTCTTGGCAACCAGTCTGTATTTACAATGGCAGCCATGTCCTCGGGTTACGTGAGTGCCGTTTGTGGTCTTCCCAGCCAGCTTCCAACAACCGTGGAGGGAGCCAGATTTGACGGCATGAGTTCCTTATTCACTTGCACCGATTCGCTTAACAACGGTGATACAAAATCTGGCATGAGTCCCTTAGCGACTCCTTAGCAACAGAAGTTCAGTGGTTGTAAGTCAAGGATTACCTGAAATGTCCCATCGAGCTGAAAAATGCAGGCTTTTCAAGAAAAAAATGAGATGCAGGCAGTCCTTGACTTACGACAGTTCATTTAGTGACCGTTGAAAGTTGCAATGTCACTGAAAAAAGTGACTTGCTCCCCTTTTTCATCCTTATGACGGTTGCAGCATCTCCACAGTTGCGTGATCAAAATTCAAATGTTTGGCAGCTGGGATGTACTTACGACGGTGGCAGTCATGTGATCCCCTTTTGGGGTCAATGGGGAAGCCAGATTCACTTAACAACCGTGTTACTCACAACAACTGCAGTGATTCTCTTAACAGCTGTGGCAAAAAAAATCCGTAAAAAACAGGGTGAAATTCTTCTAGCTGTCTTGCTTAGCAACGGAAATGTTGGGCCTTGAGTGCTGTGGTGGCCTGGAGGTGGAGCTGTCACCTCACAATCAGGAGGCAGTGAGTTCGATCCTAGTTACAGCAGATATTTCTCTCTCTGAGCACGATGAGAATATATCTGACTGAACAAAACTCCGCTCTGGTGACAGGAAAGTCATCTGGCCAATAAAAGACTCTGCTAGCTCCATTCAGTTACCCAGACTCCACCCTGCGAGGGGTTACGGAGTCATTAAATGATGATGATGTTGATGTTCATGACTGTCCCTTGTTCACTGCCTTGTGCTCCTCTTCACAGCTGTGGAGGACCCCACCGAAAGGATCAACCGTTACCGTAGGCTTCTCAACAGCCTCCCAGTTGTCAACAAAGCCACCCTGAAGGCGCTGATCAACCATCTCTACCGGTGAGTGGTGATGACGTTGGAATGGGCAGTTGGAGAATCTCTTTCTTCTGGATTCAGAAGATTAGACTCCCAGGGCTGGAAGGCCTTAGAGGTCTTCTAGTCCAACCCCTATCCAGGGAAGGAACCCTCAGACCATCCTGTCCAGTTCTTGATGGACCACCAGAACTTCAGTTGCAAGGTTGCTCCGCTGCTTTGTAGCTCTAGGAGATTCCTCCTTATTTTGAGTTTGGACCTCTTTTTTTAAACTTCCAGTCCTTGGTTCTTGTCTCACCCTTGGGCATTATGGAGGATAAATCCCTATCTTCTTCCCTGGGATGGTCCGTCAAGAATTGGAAGAGTGCTCTGTGATACCTTCAACCTTCTCTTCTTTAGGGCTAGATGGACCTTCCTTTGTGTTGGTTCTGTGTTTGGGATGCAAGGAAGGGTATTTTCCTGGCCCCACTTTCCCTGTAGACCTGGGTTGTCCAACCTTAAACCCTTGAAGACCTATGGACTTCAACTTCCTGGATGGGCAGTTCTGGAAGTTGAAGTCCACAAGTCTTAAAGTAGAGGTGAACTTCTGGAGTTGAAGTTCACAAATATAAGTGGAGTTGAATTTGTGAAATTGAAGTCCATAAATCTTAAAATGGAGTTGAATTTGTGGGGTTGAAGTCCACAAGTCTTCAAGTGACCAAGGATGGACACCTTTGCTGTAGACCCTTCTTGAGACAGACACATAAGGATGGGCTCTATGTTCTACAGCTCTTGTGTTGGCTCCTTCACAGGATCCAGTGTTTTTCTGACGAGAACCAGATGACCACCCACAACCTGGCCATTGTCTTTGGGCCAACGCTCTTCCAGACAGATGGCAAGGACTTCAAGGCTGGACAAGTGGTGGAAGACCTCATCAGATGCTACTTGGAGATCTTCAGTGTAGGTTTGGCCAAGAACGGTGTGGGCCGGTGGGCATGGCCAGATTGGGTGGGCTGACCCTGGGACAGGAGGTGGGGAAAGCCTCGGAGGTGGGGTGGGGTGTGTGTGGGAGTTTGTTGAAGGGGCCCTCATTGGTCCACATCCCCCATCTTCCTCCTTCTGCCCCATAGGTGGACGAGGAAGAGATGAGGAAGCAGCAGGAAGAAATCCAGGCCATCTTGAAGATGCGCATCGCGGGAACCTCCAGCGGGACGCAGGTAAGTTGAGTCACATGATTGCAGAGCCGGAAGGGACCTTGGAGGTCATCTAGTCCAACCCCCTGCTAAAGCCGGAGATCCTATATCAAATGGCTGTCCAATCTCTTCTTAAAAGCTTCCAGTGTTGGAGAATTCACAACTTTTGGAAGGCAACTTCTGTTCCATTGGTTAATTGTCCTCACTGCCGAGAAATTTCTCCTTAGTTCCAGGTTGAATCTTTCCTTGATGAGTTTCCTTCTGTTGCTTCTTCTCCAGCCTTCAGGGGCTTTGACTCCCCTCTTCTTTGGGGCAGCCCCTCAAATATTAGAAGTCTGCTATCATATCCTCCATCATCCTTTTCCTCAAACTAGCCATGCCCAGTTCCTGCAACCCAGTTCATCGTATGTTTTAGCCTCCAGCCCCCTAATTATCTTTGCTTCTCTTCTCTAACAGAATAACAGAGCTGGAAGGGACCTTGGAGGTCCTCTAGTCCAAACCCCTGCTCACGCAGGAGACCCTGTACTATTTCAGACAAGTGGTGTGTTAAGCCTGGGTTCCCCAACCAGGGTTAGGGAGACAAGCAAAACAGAATGTGCAGTGTAAGTCAGACAGGCATA
>BHFT01038778.1:0-11422 GCA_004320025.1 Laticauda laticaudata
TCTGTCTGTGGGTGTGGGTAATGTTAACTGCATGTTCCTTTAAATACAGGCAGTTACGTAAGGAAACAAAACTATATATAAGTACCAGAACACTTTGTTTAATATTAAACACCATGCGCAGTTAAAATATCCAGTGGTTTACCATTTTTGTCTTCTGACAACTCCTGTAACAGTTGCCTACTTATTGGCACAATTTGAACTTGTGAAACTTCATGCCCTCAGGCTTGAATTTCCACTTTTAGGAAAAACTCTGGCTTGCCAGCCATGTGAAAGAGAACGGGGAGAGGAGGAGAAGCGAAAGAGGAACGAGAGAAGGCTCGCAGGGAGTGGAACAACCCACCTCAAAAGAAGAGTTGCCCCTGGTCTTGGGACGATGACTAAAAGGCCATGTCACCTGCACCAACGGATGGAAGAGGATGTAAAACGAGAGAATAATTGCCATCCGGTTGGTATAACGCGATTATCTGTTCTGGTACTCACTGCCTCCATTTTGCTTCCCCTCTCTATCTTCCAGCACCTCGACTGTGGTTCCATCCGCTCAAAAAAGTTTTGAGCTGCTCAAAACTTTTTGAGCGAAAATGTATCCAATGCGGTCCGCTTCAAATCCGCAATGCGATACGGGGAACATCCAGTTCTGCATCCGTCGTCATCCGTTACGCGTCCGCTACAGTCCACGAGGCATCCACTGCGCATCCGCGCCAACTCCAATCATCCAGCGGAAAACGGACACCAGGAGGAAGTGAAACGGTATGCAGAATGGACACAAAGTGTTTGTGTAGCACAGACGGAGAAAGGTTTGAAAGCGGATGCAGCTCGCAAACAAAGCATTTAAACAGAAAAAAACGTTCGCAGAGGGGACCTATCTCGGATATTTAAGGATGTCTAGAGGTATGCCTAGAGAGCAGAAGGACACTAGGGGAAAACCTTATATTCCTATAAAAAGGTGGGAGGAATCACCTGGATCTCACTTTCAGAACCAGCAGCCCTTGCTGTGCAGACCTCTGGCAGCCTTCATTGGATCTTGCTCTTCCACAGCATCCATGATGTCCACCATGGATGTAACACACTCCTTTTGGTAGCCACCATTGTTTCGCAACAGTGCGAAGCCCATCTACAGGCTCTTTCAACTGTTTTTACGGGAGAAAAGTGAGGCCAAGAAGTGTCTGGGTCGGAAGATGGATTCGGAAGAAGATTCCGAGTACGGACTGATAGACAAGCTGATGGTGGATCTGCTAGGAACGAAGACACTCGTGCATTCCAGAAACTTCATGAGGATGCCACCAGCCATGTTTGACGAAGTTTATGGAGCGCTTGAGACCCAGCTTGGGAACTGAAGGCAAACACCAACTTTCTGGCCCAGCCTGGGACCCCTGGGGCCTGAAGGTGGCATGACTCTGCTGCCACCTGGCCTCTTGGGACCACGTAGCAGGACATTGCAGGTACGCCTGGAGGTGCCACACCAACACCGATCGCATTGTGTCAGGAGAAAGTTGGTGCAGCGCCATCATTCAGAAGAATACCTGCAGAGCTCCTGCCAGTGCCCCTCCATGATGAAGGCTGGAAAGAAAGTTTGCAGAGCGATGGGTATCAGAAGTGGAACTTCCCCCCCAGCCGTATGGACCATTAGATGGAAGCACGTTGGCCCTGCAAAGCTCCAGCCAACTCAGGTCCACTTAGTCACAACTCAAGGGCTTTCTTCAGCATCTTTCCTCTTCGCCATGGTCGATAATTGCTGACTACAAAGTTCATGTTACATTGACTTAGGGCAACGGTCATCTTCAGATGCCCAGGTATACAATGCCAAGTGACCTCAAGGAGGGCTGGAACGCAACCTCATCGATGGGCTTCCCAGATCAGACCCCCTGCCCAACGACACACAAGATGTGCCCTACTTACATGTGGGGGATGACGCCTTCTCCCTCAGAACCTACCTCATGAAGCCCTCATATTTCAGACTCCTCACCCGTTGAAGAAGGATTTCTTCAACTACCAGTGCTGTCCAGGGCAAGGTGAGGGGTGTGGAGAACGCCTTTGCACTCCTGGCCAACAGGTTCAGGTACTTCTCACCACCATGGTGTGCGTGCGGTGGCATCTGTTTGCATGGTGGCATCTGTGGCGTCGGTGGCCATTGGTGGCGTCGGTGCATTGGAGGCATATGATGTACCTGTGCCTGGATTGGGAAGGGCTGCCTGTGCTGCTGGAACTTGTTAGCATAGCCTTGGTAGGTGAGGGCCGTGGAAAGCCTTGAAGGGCTGCTGACATCCACCTGGGGTGGAGGGAGCAACCTGGACTGGTTTGGAGCAGGTTCAGCTGGGCTGGAGGGTTGTGCAGAAGACCTGTTGCATCCTCTCCTTTATCACCTGGTACTTTGATTCGGGACAGTCCAGGATCGCAGCAGCCAGAGTAAGCACCAGCAGGACCAGGAGCATCAGCAGGACCAGGAGCACCCAGCAGGACCAGGAGCACCAGCAGGACCAGCAGGACCAGGAGCACCAGCAGGACCAGGAGGCATCAGGCAGGACCAGCAGCGACGAGAGCAGCGCCAGTAGAGTTAAGCTCCAGCAGAAGCTCCACCGCACCAGGAGAGCTTCAGCAGAGTAAGCACCAGCAGAAGCACCACCGCCAGAAGAAGCAGCAGAGTAAGGCACCAGCAAGAAGCACCACCGCCAGAAGCAGTTCAGCAGAGTAAGCACCAGCAGAAGCACCACCGCCAGCAGAAGCAGCATCAGCAGAGTAAGCACCAGCCAAGAAGACCACCCCAGAAGCCAGCTATCAGCAGAGTAAGCACCAGCAGAAGCACCACTGCCAGAAGCAGCAGCATCAGTTCTTCCAGAAGCAGAAAGCAGCAGAAGCCCAGCCCCAGAAGAGCGAGCCTGTGCTTGCAGAAGCCCCAGCAGAAGCAGAGTGAGGGCACGGGGTGGTGGAGGGGGCCCTGTCCCTCTTGCCAGGGGCTGGCAAGCAGATGGCTGGAGGCTTTCTCGTTCTTCCCCATGGTTGTGGGGTTGCTGAGCGGCAGGCTGGCTGGCAGGCAGGCAGGCAGGCTGGAGATGTATCTGGAACAGGTCTTTCCTTACCTCGCCTGCATTGGAGCTTGTCCCTTTTATCCGTGGGGCTGATGTGCAATGGCATCCTGCCCCGCATGCGCAGTGAACGCTAGAGGCATCGCTGGTGCTACGCTCATCCCTTTCATCCGCTCAGCGTTCACTCTGCTCCGCTGTATCCGGTTTCCGCGTCTGCTTTGCTGCCGGTCCCCCGGAAGCCTTGAGGATGTGCCATCCACTCCAATCTGCTTCCATCCGCTAAGCTTCCGTGGAGCGATTCCGCTTTCCATACCCCCGACGTCCTCCCCCCACCGTTCCTTTCCGTATTGTCCCTCTGGTATGCAAATTTTTTGCCCCTTTTTGAGAGCGGATAACAACGGATGGAACATTTTTCTCGTCCGCTGTATCCTTTTTACAAACGTTTTGCATCCGTTGGCCAGTGTGACAGGGCCTTAACTACAGGTAGTCCTTGACTTGCAACATTTCATTTAGTGATCACTTAACAGTGGCATTGAAAAAAGTGGCGTATGACTGTTTTTCACATTGATGACCAGCATCCCCTGGTCCTACGATCAAAAATCAGATGCCACTGACTTATATTTATGATTGCAGCATCCTAGGGTCATGTGCAGTGGTGGGATTCAAGTTTTTTTACTACCAGTTCTCTGGGTGTGGCTTGGTGGGCATGGCTTGGTGGGCCTGGCAGGGGAAGGATACTGCAAAATCCCATTCCCTCCCCACCCCACTTACCTGCTTTCCAGCTCTGTTCTCCTATGCAGGGCAACAAAAGAAGACCCAGCCAATCAGCTGGGACTCGGGAGGCAGAGAATAGAAGGGGGCGAGTCCAGTCAGAGGTGGCATTTGCCAGTTCTCTGAACTACTCAAAATTTCTTCTACTGGTTCTCCAGAACTGGTCAGGACCTGCTGAATACCACCTTTGGTCATGTGATCAACTTTTGTGACCTTTTTACAAGCCAAGTCAGAATCCAGATTCACTTAACGATAGTTTTACTAACTTGACACCTGCAGTGATTCACTTAACAACTCTGGCAGGAAGGTTGTAACATAAAGGCAAAATTCACTTCACAACTGTCTCACTTAGCAAAAGGCATTTTGGGCTCAATGGTGATCGTAAGTCTAAGACTACCTATATCTCCTAAATACTCCTAAATACTTTATATGATTTAATCCAGTGGTCCACAACCCTTTGGACACCAGGGACCAGTTCCATGGAGAAAGGTCCTTCTGTGAACTGGAGGAGGGCATGGTTTTGTGTGCTGCCTGCATTCCATGGATGGGGCTTCGCTTGTTTGCGTGGCCTGGTTGTTGTCATGTCGTGGACCAGTGACTGTGTGAAGGGGCAGATTCTTCATACAATTTGTGTCTAATTTTGCATTCTCCAGATCCATTGGATACAATTACCCTACTTTTAGGACACCACGAGCAGCTCTTCCAATTCTCCTGATGCATTGAATTATATAGCTGTAATTCAGAATTTCTGGGGAAGCGGGCACTAGGTCGGAGAATGTTGCTCTAACCAATTTTCCCCCAGCCTGAGCTTCAATAGGGCTTTTCTTCTACAGAGCAGTAGATGAAACTTGGGGCAAGACCACACCTGTCAGCTATAAAGTATAGTCAGAATGACTGTAGGTGTGCCTTAAGCCTTCCTGAAATGGTATTTGCATATTTCATAAGGGGTTTATGCTGGGTAAACATTTTAATTAGAGCTATTCAATGAAACTCCAATGTATTTTTTTCCATTCAGTCATAGTTTAGACTCCATTTGCGTATATGAAACTAGGACATTGTCCCAATATTCCTGTCTTTATTCGGGAACTATATTTGCCATATTACTGTTCATTTCTCCAATTTGGAGAATACATGCTTTCTGTTATTTTTAATGCTTTTGTTTAGGAGCTACCCCTTACATTTCAATAAGCTTCATAGTCATCAGCTGAATAAATGATTAGCTTGACTGCTGAAATTACCTGATTAAATTTTATTTTGCATGGGAATAGCCAAGTTCCCATTAAAAGCAAAAGTTGCACAGGCTTGTAAAATGGCTGATAAGCCAAAAAATATACATGAACCTTCCAAGCAAGAGAGTTTCAACTTCAAATAATTCATTTAAAAAAATATGTGAATTGAACTTTTTTTTAACAGGGATAAAAGATAAACAATATAAAGAAAAGTTAAAGAGAAAAGATAAAAAGTGTAGAAAACAATACAACTTGAAGAAAACAGAAAATTAAAGAAGCAACTTCCAATCTTCTTAAAACAGTTATAAACTTACTGCAATTTCTTCCTCCTTAACATTATATAACATAGTTCCCCTCCATTCCATATTCAACCCATTTTAATCAGCAAATCTAGAAATAATCATCTCTTTTTTTCCCTATTTTCAGCAAAAAGTCTATAAAAGGTTTCTACACTTTATAAAAGTGCTCATAATTCTATCCCTGACTAAACATGTCATTTTTGCCATTACTACAAATCCTACCATCTTCACAATCCAAAACTCATTGTGGGAGATCAGCATTTCTCTTTAGTTGTTCATGTAATAATCTTGCTGGAGTTAACATAAATAAAATCAATCTTCTATGAGTGGAAAACATTCTAATTGGCTATTCTTAAGTTCCATTTTTTTTTAAAGCTGGTGTCATCTTTAGAATTCTTTGCATCATCATATACTGTATATTTGTGTCCGTTTTTTGTTTTGCTTTTTCACAAGTCTACCATTTGTGGTAAATATCCCTTCATGGTTTTTCACATTTTCAACATTGATTAGAGGTAACTTTATACGTCCTTGATAATTTGTTTCGTGACATATTCCAGTGGTACATCAACTTATTATCTCTTAAATTATAAAACAATGTGATTTTCAGTCCTTTTAATCACATTCTGTCCCATTGATCCATGTGTATATCAGAATCAAATTTCTTAGCCCATTTTATTACGTAGACTTTAATTTGTTCCTTTTCTGTTTGAAATCTCAACAAAAATGTATACATGTTATTAATCACATGTTCATCATTTGTACATTGTTCCATCTTATGTTGTTCAATTCCAGTTGCTTTTTATCTCATTAAATCTTTTTCTTAATTGTGCATATGAAAACCAGTGAAAATTGTATCCCTCTGCAGTCATTATAAATTATGGTTGTTCCTATACTAACAGATCTTGATCCTAACTGTTTTTTTTTAAAATCCACTGTTTCCTTTCTTAAAAAAAAAGCTTCTTGTGTTGAGATCAATAAATGTATTTTTGGAAAAAATCTGGTTTATAGCTATTCCATATCCTTAGTATGGTACTTTCTACATAATTATTTTTAAAATCTATAACTTTGACTTCATTGTATCATTAAAAAAAACCCTATGCCACCCAACCTTACATTATGTTCTTCTAATTCTAACATTGTCTTATTTTTCAGCAACACCCAATGTTTCATCTATATACCAAACAACTTTCTGGGTTTTTTTTAAACCTTCCCATATAAATCTGGATATATATCCTTTTGGCATTGCTTAAAAGGTTCATCATTTTTCAAAACAGATATTGTCTTATATAAAAACATCATTCTAAATAATACATGCATATTTATCATAGAAATTCTTTCAAAAATTATAATTATAACTTTTTCCCATTTTAATAAATCTTTAATTTCATTCCCTACCTTGACATAATTATTTTGAAATAAAGTACAGTTCATATTTATCATAGCAATGACAAAGTATCTCACTTTTATTATTTTACTTTTTTCTCAATTACTTTTTCTATTCATTCTTTTTGTTCTTTCATCCTATTCTTTTGTTAAAACCTTCATTTTCTCATTAATTTAAATTTAACAAAAACACCAAATTCCTTTGGTGTTTACACACACACACATATATATACACACACATACATATATATTTTATTAATATACATAATTAATTTCCTACTCATTTCTTCTCTATGTCTATTACCTTCATAGGATTTTCTAGAATTAAAACCAAGTCATTTCCAAATGTCCTTAGTTTGTATACTTTATTTTTAAGCTCTACCCTGGCTCTCATCTTGTCTTATATCTCTATTCAGAACCAAAATGAATAACAGCAGCAATAGTGGTCATTTTCACCTTGTTCCTTTCTACATTTCACAGGGTTTTAAATTTTTTTACAATTAACTATAATTTGTGCCATTGGTGTGGTATATTGATTTAACCCATATAATTAAATTTTCTCCAAATTCCATACTGTATAAATTTTTTCAGGGGAAAGTCAAATTCAAATTATCAAATATTTTCTCTGTGTCAAGAAATATTAACATGGTTACTTTTTCATTATGATATTCCAAATATTCTAATACATTAAAATATTTCTAATATTTTTTTTAAATTGTCTTTTAGATTAAAAAGCCACATTGATCTTCACCTATAAAGTCTTTCCAAACACTTTTCATTCTTTCAACTAAAAATCATCATAAATATTTTATACTCTTTATTCAGTAAATATATTGATCAATATTTTTTTTGGTAAACTTGGGACTTGACCTTCTTTTGGAATTAATGCTATATTTGCACCTGTCCAACTTTCTGATATCCTCCCAATATTTTTTGAAGACACTGTAACAATTTGTCTCCAAAATATTTGTAATAGGATAGTTCATTTCCCATTACCTATAGTTAGATGCTATATAACTCTGTTGAAACAAATTAAAGCTATTAAAGGGATTCTTTTATTATGTCAAGATGTACAAAATAGTTGCAAGTTTCTGAGTTCAGGAAAAAAAAACCCTGATAAGACAGTTAAAAATCCTGAAAACATAAAACATATGACGGAAGAAGTTGAAAGAAGAAAGTGGCTGGTATTTGAATTACGTCCATTTTAATGCTTTTTAAGGCAAAGACAAGACCACGGATACAAGTGCAAAATTCTTAGCAAGTCATGGCAATTTTGCTTCGGTAAGAAATGTGACATTTTACTCAGGTTAATGGAATGCTTGTTGCCCTTTTTAATAGAAAAATCTTTCTCTACCTACCCTTAAACGTTTTTCATCTGAATTATTGGCGTTGTGCTTTATGAGAGCAAGGGCAGAATCTTCACCAACTGCTAGGTTTGAAAACAAACATGATTGATTTGCGGCAGGAAACTCCAGACTGAAGTAGCACAGAAAGCTTTTAACATTTGGGAATTCCTTTCTGCTGTCAAGAGAGAGTGCCAGAGGCTTTAGAGATTTTATTCTGATTGGCTGTCAAGATGGACAACCCAAAGGAGAAGGTAAGGTTCCCAACCTGTCCGATGAAGCATTTCTTAAGCATCAAAGGGAAGACAAGAGAGAGTTAATCCGAAAATGACCACTTTTCAAAGCTCTCCAAATGGTTGCAAACCCATGGCTACAGCAGCAGATTTTAGCTGGCTTTTTTTTAACCTCTCTACCACAACAAAACCATCTACTTAATGTCATAATAACACTTAGGAAGGGAGGGCAAGCCAACCGAGGCTCTTACACTGGTTTTTCTGCATTCTTAAGTCTAATTAAGGATGCAGAGAGGGCAATATGGTTTGGGTCAAAACGGTATTGGAGTCATCTTGTGTCAGGTTGAGGGGCTATAATTACCAGATTAGAATCCTGATTCTGTAGCTGTTACCTCTTGACTTTCTTAAAGTCTGAAGAAAGCTGCAATCATCCTGGAATGACAAGGGAGCTGTGCTCCAGACACTTTTCCAACACAAAACCACAACAGGGGACACAATTGCAAGCCACTGGATTGCTTTTTTATTTTCCCCCTGAAAAAAGTTGGATAAAGTGTATGTTGCTGCCAAGTCTGGAAAGAAATCAGCTTTACTCTTTGAACATGGAGTAGAACAAATTCTATACTACAGTACTAGTATTGCTTTATTTCAAGAACTGCTGCCACTTCTTTTTAAATTCAGCCTGCACCTGCATCTTATGGGGAGAGGGGATAAAACGGGGAGGGGGAGACAATCGTTCATTGCCCAGCAAGAAAGCTGTACTTGCCTGCCAGTTCATATATAAAAGGAAAATGCAGCCACTCTGAGTTAAATCATCAAAAACTGCAGCTTTTATTTTTGCTGGGCTAGGAAAAAGTTGCACAGACACACTCACATACACAGAGCACTACTTCCAATGCTTGTTATATTACTTGTAAAAATACTTTGGTAAACTAGAATTCTGGATTCCCATGTTTGTAATTAATTAAATATATCATAGATAAGTAGAATAGATAAAACTGGAAATTGGTTGGATCCAATATTGTGAGGTAACAAAAAGCTGCCACATTTCAAAGATATATCAAAATTAAGATGTTCAGATCTGGCAATTTCATTCTGCTTCGCTACTATTATATACTGTAGATCTGAAGAAAAAATTATTTGCAAGAAATTGTTATTTGCTAAGTTTTAATTCTTTACTACTTTGATCTGATGCAAGTCTGATCTTTACATGGGAACACTCAAATTTGTTTCAGTAGTACTTCAGGTTTGTAGAATCTATAGTGTTTTAGTAGAAAATCATTGGTGAATATTAGGAGTCTGGAACAAAGTTCAACTTTTCATATTAAATAATTCTGAGACTAGAAATTCATTTGAGTACCCTAACTGAATGGTATCTGGGTTTTTTTTTTTTTTGTTCCTTTTAGCAATTAATTGAGAGGGAATCATTTTGCTGCTGTTCAATTGCAACAGAAATCCTACAATTGTTTCAAATCAAAGTGACACCTATCAATAGATCTAGATATTCTCTCAGCCCATCTTTGCATCTATTGTAACATTTTCCACCTTAATTTTATTTTCACATGGTGGAGTTCGGTAATATTCCTGGCAATATTACTTATTGTAAACACATCAGCAAGTATAGAAGGTATTTTAGAGGATCAAAATACTTCCTTATAATACTCCCTATAAATCTTCCTTATGAACACAGCACAAAATTAGATAGTTAGGCTAGTGGATTAAAATCTGGGCACGTTGCAGGGTAGAATGGGGAAGCTTCATTTTATTGTACAGCTAGCTTTGTAGCAAAGCATTAGAAATCAGGATGGAAACACGTGGAAATTAATTAGATTTTGAAGTGGCCTACCCATCTGGCCATAGAATTCTCTTCAGTAGGTTAGATTGGAAAAAGCTTCTTTTTGAGGCCTAGTTTCTCAACCTTGGCAGGTTTGAGGACTTTAATTTCAGAATTCCCCAACTAGCAAAGCCCACATATCTTAAACCTCCTGAGGTTGAAAAATACTGCTTTGGGGATGAAATATTTCCAAAGCAAGATGTTTACAGTGTCCTGTGATCCCTGATCTTGTTCCTCATCTTTGGATGCCAAGTGTTCAATTCAGTCTTTTCATTCAATTTCTGATTTATGAAAGAAAAACATCTGGAACCTTGCGTGCTCAGAAAAAGGTTCTGGATATGAGCACCTCTTCTGCCCTTAGCTAGCCTGGCATGGACCTTTGGGTGCTGCTTATATATACTGTAGTATGGATAAATCTTTTGGATATGTATCTCATTAATATAAACTCTCATATTATTTAGTGCTACTATTTTGTGATGATGTTGACTAGGGATTATGAGAACCAAATCTGATACACCTTGATGGCATCAGTTTGAGAAGATTGTTTTAATGGGCCAGACTGGGAGCAGTGGAGGGGGGGACTTTGTGACAAGAAAGAGTAGGTGGAGACCACACCAAATAGCCAGCTGCTCTCTGCATGAACTCCAAAAGTGAAAGATTAATTAACATCTGCCTTTGTAACTGTTACTCTTTATCAGGAGTCTTTTAAAGGGTGAGACAGAGTACAAAAGTGAGCAACCTACAATTACAGAGGAATGTTCCCTGGGCTGTTGCAAACGCCTTGAAGATAGCCTGTTGGGTAGAGGACGAGAGTGGATTTTTCAACAGTTCTGCGGATGACAAAGAAAGTTAGCTGGGCATCTGTGGCTCCTTAACAAAGCATCATTTGAACACTTCTGTGAAGTTTTTACCTTTAAATATGTTTTAACCTTAACCTTTTAGCTTTAGAAACAATAACAAATAAAATGGGAATGTGCAGTCTGCACAGATATTTCTTCTAATCAGTAAACAGAGAGGCACTAGAAAGTACTGAACACTACTGCGAACCTTAATTCAAGATTTTGTTTCCCCTTCAGAAATAATTCTGAAGGAGAGCTTATAGCAATGGTGGGTGAGGTTTAAGCAAAAACAGGTAACTCAGATCCCAAATTGGGTAAGATTGCATTTATTTATGATGCCCCTGCTTTCTTAAGGCCCTGTCCCACTATACTTACGGATGCAAAATGGATGTAAAAAGTTTAAAAAAGCTTGCCATCCGTTGGAAAACGCTATGCATCTGTTGTGTACTCATTGCATACGTGTTTCATACGCTC
>BHFT01038779.1:0-11701 GCA_004320025.1 Laticauda laticaudata
AGCGGCTTGTCCACGGCTTGTGGCCAATGACAGTACTTTGAGTATTCCTGCCATCTGGCGGGCCAATCAGATTGGTTCCTAAATGGCCAATCTGGGAACGGCCTTTTCAGCCAATCAGTTTAAGGCATTTGGAGTCTACCAAGTTCTATACACAACACCTTCCCCTTTCATCTTGATCTTCTCTGGTTGAATAAATAAAATTAAATAAAAATTGAGTAATTCAGGGTATCTTTGGTAATATTTTAGTATTTTGCCATCTTTATTCAGTATTCCAGCTGATGCATTGTCAGGCCCTAAGAATCAAGAGCAACACATGGAAATACTTTTGAGTAATTTTCTTTATTGTTCTTCAACTATGGACAGGATCTTGACAGATTTAAGCAGCTCTTTTCATAGCTATAAATATATGGTTATATAGCCCCCACTTTCCTAGCCTTTCAAAAAGAGATTAAAAACATGGCTCTGCAACCTTGCATGGGGAGTCCAAAGAAGAATTCAGTTGTGGGCTTGGTTGGTTTATATATATAGATATATAATTTTTAATTCTAAAGTTTTAATGTAATGTTTTCATATTTTGAGGTTTTATTGTACATCTCTTTAAAGGAGATGGACAGTTCAGAAATTTTAAATATAAATAAAATAAATACTCTGGGAAATGCCAGGGAGGATCCTCTTCCTGCCATCCAAATTTTCCAAGCTCTGCATTCTCATTGCCCTCTGGAATACAGCCCCTCCCTCCTGGGAATCCAGACTACATTCCACCACATGTACCAATCATATTCCCTTTATTCTGCACATATCTAATAACCGCTTTTCATCCTTAACATTTTTGCCAACTTCTCCAATAGATTCCCATCAATTTTGACTACTTTTCCCATTAGATTCTCTTGACACTGAATTCTATTTATCATTGCTCTCAATTTATTTAAGTCTTTTTTAAAAAAAATAAAAAATGCTTTGCTATATTGTATGCTGAACTTCCTTTCTAAACAGAATTCCATTAAATGCTCACCATCTGTCAATGACCCTCTTACTACCACTTCCCCCCTCTGAAATCTGTTCTGCCCTGCAGCCTTCAGCTATTTGTCTCCCAGGAATACCTGAAGCTGCATTAAGAAAATCACTTCAAGATTTTAACTCTTTGCTCTACTTTGGCCAGTAATGGTCAGTTTCCTGACTGAGTGATAGTCAAATTTCCTGACAATTAGAACAATTAATCAGTGGAATGACTTGCCTCTGGAAGTTGTGGATGATGCTACATTGCAAGTTTTTAAGAAGAGAATCAACAACCATCTATCTGAAATGGTATAGGATTTCTTGCCTGCACATGGGTTTGGACTAGAAGACCTCCAAGGTCCCTTCCAACTCTTTTATCCTGTTGGTTCTTCTGTCCGTATTGTAGTTAATACAGTTCCTGATTGGAGGTTCCTCTGTTGCGTTCCCCATCCCATCCATGCTAGGGATGGGGTTGTTTTCTTTCTCTAAGTGGGCCTTCGAAAGACAGATTTTTTAAAAAAAATAGACAAGAGTTTTATAATTCTTCCAATCAAGTGAGCTAAAAGGGGTAAATTGATAGACCGTTTTCAATTTTACCCAATTACAACAAAACAAAAACAAAGAAAACACCCTCATTTCAGTTTCTGCATAAGTAGTCCTTAACTTGAAACCACAAATGGGACCAGATTTTGCTAAGCAAGTGATTGTTAAGCAAATCATGCCCAATTTTACTGACATTTTTGCCATGGTTGTTAAGCAAATTGCTATAGCTGTTAAGTGAATCATGCAGTCATTAAGCAAATCTGGCTTCCCCAGTTGACTTTGATTGCCAGAGGCAGACTGGCTGGCTAGGTCGCAAATGGCAATCCATGATCTCAGGATGCTGCAACCATTATAAATACATGTATTATAAATACTGCTTGCCAAGTATCCCCCAAATTTTTAAAGATTTTTTTTGTTTGTTTTATGTCCAAAGTTTGAACACATGACCATGAGAATGCTGTGGTGATTTTAAATATAAGAACTGTAAGTCACTTGTTCCAGTATCTTTTTTCAGTATTGTAACTTCAGCTGGTCACTAAGTTCATATTGCCTGCATTGAAAATTCCAAACCAAAGAAGAAAATGGAAGCCTCTTTCCATTCCATACTAAACTCCTCTCCCCACTGAGATTATTAAAGACCCAGCTTTCCATGGCAGACAGTCCATCAGTCTCAAACAAAATGGCTGTTGGAAGCAGACTGAAGACTGGAATGAGGAAAGGCCTGCCAGAGAAAGTACCAACCAACTGAAATAGAGGTGATTGGGTAAGATAGAATGAAGTGCATCATATAGATCGAACTGCCCTGCTTACCTCAGTGAAATGGGTAAAACACTCTTTTTGATGCCAAGTAAGAAAACTCAGGTGGAGTTCATCTCCCAGGAGCCTAGGACTATGTCATCTGTTCCAGTCCTCCCAAAATGATAGGTAACTTGTCTTCATCATGGGGCAAACATAAATTTTAGATTATCCAAGGTCTTTCCTACTGGTTAGCATCAAGGAGATGAACCTCTTACGCTGCCAGACCTGCCCCAGTTTGCTGTCTCAGGTAAGTAAGACTCGCAACTCCATTTAGTTGAAGCAAAGGAACTTTTACTGAAAGAAACTGCTTGCAACAAAGTGAGGTGGAATATGGTGTTCCCATACAAAATACAAAGCTATTCTTTCCAACTCCCAATCCCTCTCTCCATGACCAATTTTTCGGCCAGCCAATATGATTCAGGTAATATGTTTTGGGAAAGTCTGAGGTTTGAAACTGGTAACATTCCATTCTAGAACAAATGGCCTTGAACAGGGGTATCAAACTGGCAGCCCATGGGCCAGATGTGTCATGAACACACCACACCCATCAAGAGGAAAAACATCCCAAAACGTCACATGATGACAATGTGACACCACAAGTTTGACACCTGTGACTTTGAAGATCCTGGTACAAGCCAGTTAGGTGATCTGGTCTTCTTCTGTTGTCACATCCTCCACCCCATTTCCCAACATGAGATACACACATGTGGATTGCCGCAATATTCCCCCCCCACTTCTCCTTTGATGGCAGAAACCCAATAAGGTGTCAGGCTGATGATGGAGATTCTGACATATGCTTTTCTTCAACCCATGAAAGAAATAATTAGCAGAAGGATCATGAGCAAATTTCTGGAAGGACCATGTTAAACAGAGCTCAGAAAGAGGTTGAGATAATTTAAGTCCAGAATTACTAACATATTTCAAATATCTGCAATATGCTTTTGGAAGGCTTTATGCACATATTTTCCTTTTCAAGAGGAAATCCAAAATAATTCTTCTCTATTCCTTGAGAAATTTGGTGCAGAAGCCAATCTGTATTAGTTCTTTGCAAAGATCCAGATTCAGAGCACACGAAGCATCTGTCAAGGAAGATCTTAAAGCAGCTGTGTATGTTTCTGAGCTCACACAGCTGCCTTCTGCAGCTGTCACACAATCCCATGAAAAGACAACTTTGGTGGAAGCATGTCAGAGAGGTGCTACATGTACAGTCAAAATAACAGTCTACCTTTTGAACCCAGCACACCCTTAAGCTGTAATTAGTTGGGAAGGAGAATGAGAAGCTGAAATGCACAGTGAATTTGATTAAGAACTGAGTGGCAGGACTTTTGCAGCTGGTCTTGGATCTGAGCTCCAGCTGTGTTTAAGCCCTTTCCATTTCCATTGAATGGATTGGACTGAAGCCATCTCTAACTGTCATTTCCATTGCAATTTGGTGGCTCAGATAAGATTAGTTTTTTGGAAGCATCTGCAGTTTTGGTTGCCAGTCTGATCATGTAGTCAGCTCACTGGACCACATCTGATGTGATGGCTATTCCCTCAGTGGGCAGCTTGAAAATGGGGGCCACCTACGCCATATTGTGCAGCTGATTTTTTTTTTAATCAGGACCTTGAATAGTTCAGATACAGAGCAAAAATATCTGATCTTGGCTGGAATTATAGAAACCTAATCATAAGTGAAATGCTCAAGTGGATTGCTGATAATTTGTGATTGAGGGGGAGAAAGTTGATGCCTTGCTTAGAAAGAATCCAAGACTATAATTCATTCACAAGCAAACTATGATCCATTACAGGTTTTCCTATAGTTTTGTTTCTGTCACCTTTTATTCAGCTTGATAATACTGAAGTTGCTTTTACAAATAGTTTTTTCCCCTCTCGGGAGTAGAATGTGAAGTTCTTGCACTTGGTTATGAGGAGCAATGATAGGGATGCTGTAATTTCCTACCTTTTCCTGCACAATCCATCTTCTCACAGTCAAAACTCTTTCTGGCTTCTGGGTTTCCATTAAATTCCAAGAGAAGACTTCAGAAGAGGAACTCTTCCCATGGGATGTTTTTAGACTATGAAATACTGACAACCAAGGAAGTTTCAGAGGGATGGAAAAATGTATAGGAGAAGACACTACTACCATTGGTAGCAGCCTTCCAAGCTCTAACAATAAAACCAGTCAAAAATGTTACCAAGAGACATTGAAAAGGATTTCTGAAAAAGGTAGAAAAATGGAAGCCCCTTTTGCCAGAGAAGAAGACATTAAATAAACTGTATGGCAGATGGAGAAAAGGATCTATATATTGACTACAGAGCTGATTGCATCAAAAGAAAGTCACACAACCCACAACTTCGCATCCAACCCCACCCCATCCATCCAACAATCACTCAAAAACAATGACTATAGACAATAACTAAATAACACAACATACTAGAGACTTAACAACTTGGCCTCAATCTGGCAATAAATCTTTTCGAATATTAATTTGGAATACAAACTAAAAGAACACCCTTTCAACAGTGACCACAATAATAAACTTCTGTCTTCAATATACACCCACACAAAAATAACATCACAATGACAAAT
This sequence comes from Laticauda laticaudata, assembly GCA_004320025.1. Taxonomy (NCBI): domain Eukaryota; kingdom Metazoa; phylum Chordata; class Lepidosauria; order Squamata; family Elapidae; genus Laticauda; species Laticauda laticaudata. Next base: position 4,910 of record BHFT01038779.1, read on the forward strand.
CCCCAATGATAACTTCAAAAGAGGGCAACTATTGATCTTTATAGACAACAATCTTATCCTTGATTGGCAATCTCTATTCTCGTGATAACAAATACTAAGTTGAAGACCCTACACAACATATTTTTACTTGAAGTCAAAAGAGTCATCAAATTACAGTACCAAATGAACAACGTTCCCAAAAAACAACGTCATAACAAAAAAAATAAAACAGACTTCCCATAACAAATAAGAAAATTTCACAAATCCCAAAGAGATCATATGGCAGAAAAAAAACAGAAATGGATGTCAATGTTGCTAACTGTGAAAAGACCAATACAATAATTTATGCCCTCAAGATAAGACTGAAGCACCAATATCAACATAAAACAAGAAACACGCTTCTACGCACTAATCCACCTGCACACTTTTTACAATTTTGTACAAGACAAACTTAAAAGACTCAATGCTCATCAAACCCCTGATCACGGACTAATTAAATATTTGCAACGGATAGACACCATTCAAAGCCCAACATCTTTTAACGCATTCCTTGGACATTAGTATTGTAAACATGCAATGATTAATCGACCCAGTATTTCCAAGAAAACCACAGAACAACTCACAATGATTTTAACTTGAAGACAATGTTGAAAAAGCATGACACAATCAAACACATCTCTATCTATTTGGCGGATGAATATATGGTCCCTACTTCTTAAAAACCGCTATCACTGCCATAGCAGAAACCTCTAAGCATATCTTTAAAACAAAATTCACGCGACCAGCTCCTTGCCTAACCTATGTCACAAAGCCATGTCATCCCCATCTCAATAAAGGAGATCTCCAGCCTAGTTAAAATTACAGACCAATCACTTTATGCTGCAATCACCTGTTAAATCATGGAATCAATTATAAACAATCCATTCTCTAACTTAGAGACAAACACCTACTCTCTACATAAACATTTGGTTTCAGTAAAAAAAACCTATCCTGTAATCTCAACTCTTACACTGCAAAACATATGGACTACAACAACTCGATCAGGGCAAAACAATTCAGACCGCAATCTACATACGACTTCTGTGAAGCCTTGATTCAGTGGTACAACGAAAAAAAAAAAAAACCCAAACTTACTCGAAGAACTAAAATCTATGATATCTCTGGACAATTGCATTAACTGGATAAAGCATTCCTGGTCCAAACAAAAACAAATGTCAAAATTGAGTGCTCCTAATCAAAATCTGTACCTGTCAATATGGTGTCCCAAGGCAGTGTTCTAGGACCAACCTTCTCTTCATACTCTAATCAATAAATGAACCCCTGTGATCACATTAAGCAGCACTGCATTCTCTTTGCTGGATGTAAACTCTGTTCAATATTCACAGACAATACTGCTATCCTTCAAACAGATCTTGACTATATGTCAAGTATGGTCAACAAATGCAACTTCAAATCTCAACAAATAAATGCTCTGTCCTATATACTGGCAAAAAAATCTAAATGAAAAATAAATACAAAGCTGAATAGTCAGACCCTTGTTGAGAATTCAAGCTCTGATAAGACCTTGGAATACTCATCTGCTAATGATCTAAGTGCTAGAGCCACTGCAACTACATTGCCAAAAAGGCGTTTAAGTTGGTTAACTAATCTTACATAGCTTTTTCTTAATAATTTCTTTAATTATTACCCTAAATAACTTGAGGCATAACAAAACATTTTACTAGACTTAATACTCAATATAGCTCATACAGTCTGGAAACCCACTTACGTGAATCTGATATTATACACAGTTGAGAAAGTCCAGAAGTCATTCATTGAGAAGATTCTCCCTCCTCACTCATTGCAGAATACCTTATGCACAGACTCCAAAATTCTAGACCTAAAAACCTAGAACTATGCTGCCTCATGTCCGACTCATAGGTTATAGTATATAAATTCATACATTGCAATGTCCACCAGTCAATGAATCCTCTCGAGCTTCAACATAACACACAAGAGCAACAATAGATACAAACTCAGGTTAATCGCACCAAAACTTGATTGCAGGAAATACAACTTCATAACAAGTGGTCAATGTCTGGACATACTCTACCTGACTCTTTGGTTTTTCTTTCCTCAAAATCCCAAAATTTTTAACTTAGACTGTCTCTATTGCCCTCACCCCTTTCCTAAGAGATCTGTAGGGGGCGTGCATAAGGCCCACCAATATGCCTACCATCCCTGCCTGATTGTTTCTTATTAATATATACATATTATTTATTTTTCTTATATGTATCCATGTATTCATAACTATGTTTTAACCTATACCTATTACCATGTAAACAATTAATAAATAAAATAAATAAATAAATAAAATAAATTTCTAGACAACATTAATTTCAGGCTGTAAACCAGGGGTGTCAAACTCATGCCATCACGTTGTCATCACATGATGTATTGTGACTTTGTTCCCCTTCATTAAACTGGGCATGGGTGTGGCCAGCATGTGACACATCCAATCTGCAGGCCATGAGCTTGACACCCCTTCTGGAATCCAAATCAGCAAGCGGGGGGGGTCTGTCCCACCTTTTGAGCACCTTCAATGAGTTCCACAGCCTTGAGAACTCCATAAATTGTCACATATCTTGGGAGCCCTTGTGCACTGGGCAAGATGGATTCAGTTTGTACATAGGAGAAGACTTTTGGTGCAGCACAAAGATCTAGAATATACTTTCAGAAATCTATCCCCTGTTTAACATCTGCACCAAGATGCTTTTCAAACCTAAGCTGATTATCTTCCTCTCATTTATGTTTCATCACTTAAAACAACTATGTCAGCAAGTAGCAGCTCATGTTTTTATACATACACATCATTATTATAATTAACATCATCATTGTCATCCCAAACAGATTATTATGAATGTGTGTGCTTTTCTTTGACTTGTAAGACTTTGGCACTAAACCATTGCCAAATTGCAGCAGACTGTTTAGGAAAGCACAACTGTGACTTTAAGCTAACAGCCCCTTCCCTAATGTGGGGAACCAAAAAATGATGTTGCAGATGATTAATGTTTGTCAGTAATAGTCAAGGCAGTGAGAGCAACCCTAAGGCAAGCAACCACTTAGTATTGTTTGCTCACAGGATAGCAGATGGGAAGTGAATGCGCTCTGCCAAGCATCTGCATTATAATGGTTCAGTACAGACATCTTTCCATCTGCTGTCCTTCCACATGCCTGCTGAATAGTTGCAATGCAGAATCACAGGCAAAATTCTTTGTTTTTCCCATTAGAGGAAGAAGCCTTTTGAGCCTTCTGATCAGTGGTTCATTTGGTATCCAACATCATTTCTAACTGGAAATTACTACAAAGGGCACATTGTCTTGATTGGGATTTGAACCTATGGGGGGCAGAATGCTAGAGGCTAGAAAGGTTTGGGAACCTTCCAAAGTAAGGTGACTCACAGATGGCATAGCAATGACTCAATCACAGTGCTGCCCAATGACAACACAGAAACAGGATCTCAACAGAACAGTTGCACACCAGACTGTATGATGAGAAGGCAGTCCATAGCTACTAAAATGAGATGGAGAAACAGTGTAGCAGTCAAATACAGTGACATCAATATGGCAGCAATTGGAACAGAAGTGGGTTAGCAAGATCACAGACACCATAAGATATGAGGACCAACATACAATTGCAAATTAGCGATCTAGCACCATTTAGTTTTAAGAATGTGATGAGAATTACCTCCATGGACCCAGTATCTTTTCAGCTGGCATGCAAACCAATTGAGTTATCAAGAAATCCATGCCTTCCCCTTAGTTCCCAATATACTCCCTAGGGTCAGAGATAATTTCTGGCAGTGAATTTGATTACCTTCCTGGTATATGGTGTTGAGAAACCAAGAAGCCAGATGCCAAGTCAAGACAGAGTGGACAGAGAACAGATGGAAGAAAAGATGACTGAAGGGAAACTGGAAACACATCCAAGAAAGATGATACTTGCTAATTTCTATGTTTGTTGAGTTTTCTTTCCCCATTAGAGTACAGAAAATTTTGGAGAATGGCCCACAGCTATTCTGCTTATAGGATCCCAAGAATACCATTTACTATTTTCCTATGTCTAGCTGATCAGCTTTCAGTTGAAAAGCTAGGAATCAGCAGCTGAAAGGAAGGTGTGTCTTTCATGATTTTTCTCAAGATGGTGCCATTTTTGTTGCCTATGGCAATCAAGAAAGTTCTCTTCCAGAGGACTACTGAAAAAAGGGAAGAATTGATTTTTTTATTTCTTCCAAGTACCCTTCCTCAAAATAGTTGCTTCTCTGTTACTGGTAGAGTAACAAAAATGAGAGCAGGATCCCTGAGAGATAAGTGGGCAAAATTCCCCCGCTCACAATATCTCGATGATTAAAAGTCCTGGACATGTTTTATGAAATAAATGTATGTGAACCTATGATGTACATGCACATACAGATGCCTATGTGCTCCTCAACCCTCCCTCCCTCCCTCCCCCCCTCACACACGCACACACCACATGTAAGGAGTCTTTATTAAGACTTCCAAGCCTGAATTGCCTTGGCCTGAGGATTCCCCAGGAATTCCTTGTGCTGACACTATCTCAAACCCAATGAGTTCCACAAGCTGCTCAGTTGAAACCAACACTAGTAGCCAAGGCAAGTTCCCAATGCAAAAGCAAGTTACAAGACAAAGGCAAATCCACAGGCCAAGGCCAAGGCAAGGCAAGGCAAAGGAAAAAGCTGAAGAGACATGAGCTAAAGTTCAAGGCAAGAATACACAGCAAGAAAACAAACACATTTCCAGCATTGTCTCCATCTGTCTACTGTACTAAATATCCAGTTTCTGGTGCAACCCATCAAGAAGGGACTGCCTCCTCAAGAATAATCTGCCTGACATCCATTGCTCATGCCTTTTTTCTGCCTTATGTGTTCTTGGATCAAGTACAGAAGGCAGTTCCTCTTTCTCATCACTGACTGGCTGTAGCTGCATGCTTTCCCCACCCGAAGCCTCAAGGCTGTTATGCTGCAACCAAATCACTCTCAGAGCCATTTACCAACTCCCCTCTTGACATGCCTGGAACTGGTTCATCTTCCTCCAAACTGACATCTGGAGAAGTATCTGGGGATGCGTCCTGGGGAGTCATCACAATTGGAAGCTAATTCTGCCAACTGCCAGCAGTTTGATTCTCATCAGCTCAAAGATGACTCAGCCTTCCATCCTTCTGAGGTCAGTAAAATGAGGACCCAGATTATTGGGGGCAATAGGCTGACTCTGTAAAACTGCTTAGATATTTAATTGATACATAAGTCTAAATGCTATAACTATTGCTATTGAAGAGGTTTCAACCACATCTGTCTTATCTTCAAGGTATATCATAGGACATGGAGATTCATGGTTGCACTATTCCCCCTCCCCCCAAAAAAAATCAATTAGGAGAAAAATCTGCAAATTAATTCTGCAAATAATCCTCAATGGAATATTCTACAGATGTCAGAAAAAACTGTATTTAAAAACAAATAATCAGGGAAAATTTATTCCTCCATTGGTCATTGATGGGTAGCAATGTAGACTGTATAGTCAGAGCTACTGAAGACAGTAAATAGGATATTCAGACTAATGTGGTATGGGGCAGGGGGTAGATAAATATCCAAACAAGATGATTTCCATAATTCACCACTCTACTCAGCACTAAAAAGTCTCTCCTCTTCTTAATCTGCACAGATATGATTTGCCAGGCCAGCCATGTCAACACTTTGAAGATACTTATCTATAGGAGCACTTATAGCTAGTCCTGTCAGATTGCTTAGCAATGGCATCTTCAGCTCTTCAAATACTTATTTCACCTCTCTTGAAAAGATTTTAAGGCTTTGCAAAGCTTAGTAACAGGTTAAGATGAGCACATCACAATCCCTTTTTTTCTCCAAACAAATTAACAGGAAAAGCTAAGCTGTCAACAGAAAGAGGATCAGAGATACCTAGTGTTGGAAGAAGTGTCTATCTGGGTTCAGTTCTAAATGGGAAGAAAGACACTAGAAATATAGAGATTGCTTAGAAATATGGTTTAATGGTGGACAGCAGGACCACATGATTTGAGATCCTGGGCAAAATGAGCACATGGATGAGAGAAAGAGAGAGATTTATAACCTCTGTTGGGCTTTGAACTTGCTTCCTGTTCCTGTGGCAAGAAATGAATCCTGATTGGTTGTCAGACTCCCATGGGACCATGAAGGGGTAACTTTGTAGCTTGTCTTGAGTTCCAAGCTTGGTTGAATCTTGTTGGGTGATATAATCTCCCCAGGTGTCATGTGGTGAGATGGGTACAGGGCTAATCTTATTATGTCCTGAGGGCCATGTCTTAATCCCATCACCTTGGAGATCTTTTGTGTTGTAGATAAGATGTCTTTTGCCTTTCTACGGCTATTAAGCCCATGTCCCACTGCACCAACAGATGCAAAGAGGATGTAGAACGGAGAAAAATGTTTGCCATCCGTTGGAAAACGTGATGCATCCATTGTGTACTCATTGCATACGTGTTTCATATGCTCTATCCATCAAACAACCGTCCACTGAGATTTCATCTGCACAAGAAGTTTTGAGCTGCACAAAACTTTTTGGTCAGATGAACTTACCGCCGCATACAATGTACATCTGCGGCAAATATGGACAACAAACGTTCTATGTCCATTATCATCCATTAAACGTCCGCTGTATCCTCTCGGCATCCCCTGGCCATCCCCTCAACTCATATCCGCTTCAGCTGAAAACAGAAAAAGGGAGGAAATGAAAGGTACACGGAATGTCCACACAGTGTTAGTAG
>BHFT01038781.1:0-51710 GCA_004320025.1 Laticauda laticaudata
GGAGAGAAGAAGAAACTCCATCTGGGATTCTGGAGCTCGCCAATCCCCCAGATTCTTCCAGGAGCCGGGCAAGAAAAAGGCCGGCCCCTCCGCTCCGGCCGCCGACTTGGAAAGCGGGGTGCGGGGGACGCCGGGCTGCCTTTGGAGGAGAGAGGATGCGCCCGGGCGAAGTTGCGTTTTGTGTGCCCTGCGGTGAGCGGCTCTCAACTTCTCTTTGAGCGGGATGGGGCGCGCGAGAAGGAGGCAGGTCGGGAAGTGCTGCGCCTTCCCACTGCCGCGGCCGAAAGCGGGGTTCACCACCCCCTCTCCGGCGAAGGGGGCTCAGTGTGTGTGTGTGCGCGCGTGTGTGGAAACGGGAAACCCTCCCAGCCAGTCCCCTCTGGCCCATTTCCACCTCCTTCCCAGCGACTTCCCCTTNACAGGTTAGCTTTGTATGTCTACGAATACTTGCTGCACGTAGGAGCGCAGAAATCAGCACAGACCTTTTTATCAGAGGTGAGTGACTTTGTTTACTTTTGACCCCTTTCCCTCCCCCCCCCCAAGATAGCCTTTGTTTTCAGAAAGCAGGCACAGTGGCCTCCATTTTGAATTTTTTATCACCTTTTGCCATTTATTGCTAGTTAGCCTCAAAGGCTCTTTTAGGAAGGGGTGGGGGGAGCAGCAGGAAGGAAGGAAATGGCATCTTCTTCTTCGGCTCTGACCCAAACTCTCTTTTTATCCTTGGCTGTTCACAGATCCGATGGGAAAAAAACATCACACTAGGGGAACCTCCTGGGTTTTTACATTCATGGTGGTGGTGAGTGTTGCTTCTTTTACTTGTGTTAAAAGTTCTTTATTTAACTAATTAGAAGTGTTGGGGGGGGGAGAGATTATCCCAAGCAAATGATTTTGTTTGAGTTTACATTTCAGTCTTAATCCAAACAAATAACCCTGGTTGTAAGCTTGTCTCTTCAGCCTAGGTAGCAGTTCCTTGACAAAAGTATTCAAGAGAATTTTGGGAACAAAATTGTAGGCTTTTTTTGGAATTTGTTGTATCCTCCAAACTTGAAATCATGTTGTACAAATACACACACACACACTCACACACACGCATATGGGCATGCATAGAAATAAATGAAAGTTTCTTATTGTGAAAAGGTTATTTAGTGGTGGTGTTTTAACAAGAACATGTGGAATATTTATGGATATAAAATGCATTGTTCTTAGCTTACCTTTTCATTGGGGACTAGTATTTTGTAGATGATACCTTTTCAGAAAGTTTAATTGGAAAAGGAAATCTGGTGACTAGGTTATCAGCTCCATTTTTTAAAATTTGAGATGTGTTGCAAATTTTCCTTAAAACTTGCTCCTAAATTATTGGACAGTGAGATTGTCCTTTCTGAGTATGTAAGTATAGAGAGAGTACAGTAGACAAGTTCAGAGTGACTGAAGCAGTTATGCAACTTGTAGCATGATGCTGAACATGAGAAATATTTCTAACCTCCTGATCTAGATTTTCTTTCTTGAATGTAAATCGTATTGATTCCAGAAAGAGTTCATTTCATCTATTATACCTAGTTATTAGATTAATATATGGTAGTTATTCTTCTGTATGTTAATGCTGTTACCAGAATATATACTTTGTTATGAAGCTGGCACCTGAAGTTTGGTTCTAAGAGCGGTAAACATTTGAGGGATGCATGTTGCTTCCATGGTCCAATTTTCTGATGATGCTTTGAATGATGGAACATAACAGGGCCATATTAACCTCAATTCACAAACTACTTTTTTGCATAGTTAACTATAGTTATGGAATTGGTCCCATTTTCTGAATTTTCACGATACATAAAGATGAAATGTGTCCTGCTGGGGAACAGGAATAGCAAAATTTCATGAGGATCTCCTTTTGATGTGTAACTTGAACATTTTGGGGAGAAAGACAGGCTAGGATGTCAGTTGCTACATGTTGATGCTCTTGGGACTGTTTCCGAATTTGTTTCATATTTGGCTTTCTTGCAGAGCATTGTTTATTTAATGCATTCATTATTGGGAATAGCTGAGTAGAAAATAAAGTCTTAGCACAAGGAATCTTTGGCACATGAAGGACAATCATACTGGAGTACTCAGGGCATTTTTTGACTTATTTGCTGGAAGATCAAAGTTATGTCTATAACCCACCTTTCTTTCAAGGACCTCCAGATGGCATACCTGGTTTTCCTTTCCTCCCTCTGCCCCCTTTGATAATTTTAAGATAGGTTAAGCTGAGAAATAATAAGGATCCATGTGAGCTTAATGAATAACTGAGTATGTAAACTGAGCTGCTTAGTGCTAGTTATGTTTGTATTAGAGTATGTAAATTTTTTTGTAAATTAGCATTTTTATTTAGTGGATGCATTCTGAATTTTATTAAGTGGGTGGGGGGTCTTTATATTGGCAATGTTTACATGTGCCTGTTTCAAGACAGAAGGGGAATCAACGTTGTATTGCCTTTAACGTCAAATAGAAACAGTTGGAAGAGATTGCAGTCCAGTTTAGGAGACAGCTGCAGATGTGGAGTGGGACATGTTCACACTTAATAAAGTAATATGACAACTTGAATCGACGGATACTTTATTTCCAGCAAGTGGGTGATTGAAAGCAAAATTCAGTAATAGATCCATATACAATCTTATGCAATGAATTGACTGCAATGGGAAATACAGCAAAATGGTCTAACTCTGGCATAGGGAATGTAACTTTGTAATCTTGGGGGAAGGGAGAAGGAAAGCTCCCCCCCCCCCAAAAAAAANGTCTAACTCTGGCATAGGGAATGTAACTTTGTAATCTTGGGGGAAGGGAGAAGGAAAGCTTTCCCCCCCCCCAAAAAAATGAGACAGAGTTGATATGCTATTGAAGTGGGGAATCTTCTTTCCTGTACATTAAAACCTTGTGTATGTAAATAGGCATCTTGTGTCTCTGTTGTTGAGGTTAAAAGTCTCAAGTGGAACTGAAGCACTGTGTTCACTGCTCCTTAAGTAAAGATTGAACAAGATTGAGAAGTGCCATTGTTCCTTAACCACAGGCTCATTTGGATAAACCACTATATGTCTAGGAATCTGTACTGTATAAGTATTAATAACTGGTTCTTCTTTTCTTTTATAGTGTATTTTGGGACCTTTACTGTGCAGCTCCTGAAAGGCGAGATACTTGTGAACACTCAAGTGAAGCAAAAGCCTTTCATGATTATGTGAGTAAAAAAAGTTATCCCTCGGTTAATAAACTCCAATCGCTGCAGTTGTTCCAAAGCAAATGCAACTAGATCCGGAGAGAAAAGGGTGTTACCCATGCCATTCTGATGGTGCTTGAATATTGTTTTAGAATGACACAGTTATGTGAATCAGGTTCAGTGACTTTTCTCGAAGACATTTAAGGTGGAGCATATTGATCTGTTTACAGAATCATGTGTCATTGGAGCACAGAGGATAAGGAGAGGGAAAGAGATGCTATTTATCATAAAGAAATCTAAGGTACAAACTTTTGACATAGAGGCCTGCATTTGAATGTGATATGCTTCTTTCTTGGGAAAGATTAAAAAAAAAACCCTCTCCAAGGCTTGTGAGTATTTCAGAATTTGTCAGAATGCTGCTGTGCAGTATTATCCTGTGCATTTTTTATCCATAAGTGAATCCTATTGTGTTAAGCGGGGCCATCCCTCGCTATGGATGCATAGAAATGCAGCCTAAGGAGAGAGCCAGTAGCTTCTGTTCCAGATTGCAATATGAAGATATTTTTCCTCCTTTCCCTTAAGACTGCAATGCAGACTTCATTATTTCTTTAATTTTTAATAGGTGTGGGGATGACTACAAACTAGCTGCAAAAGGAAACTTTCAAGAGACATAGGTGATGCATTCAGATATTGGCCCTAAGAGGCATACCTTGGTTTTATTCTCTGTTGTCATCTGAAGCCATAAATGGTTTCTTACCTGGAATTAAATAATTGGTATTTGTGAGTTGACTGAAGATCCAGAAAGTGAACTTGTCTAGAGCAACATGTTTTCATAGCTCGAGGACAACACAGCATGATTATCCTGTAGTATGGGACATTCTTCCAAATGAATTGTCCCAGATAAACTTGTGACTTGTCATCTTATCTGATGTGTTGATCTCTGGCTTACCTATAATGGCAAATATTCCCATGAACACATCCAAGTGGTTAAGGGCTAACTTTCAAAGAATCTTAAAGAAGATTCATCAGCATGTTTAATAAGTTGAAGGTACAGAAAAGTCCTCAACTTACGGCCACAATCAACATTTATGTTGCTAAGCGAGAGGTTTGTTAAGTGTGTTTATCCCCATTTTACGACTTTTCTTGACACATTGAGTGAATCACTGCAGTTGTTAAATTAGTAATGCAATTGTTAAAGTGACTTTCCTTGTCAGAAGGTTGCAAAAGGGAAGCCAGAATGACCGTGGGACACTTCAACCATCATAAATGTGAGCCGGTTATCAAGCCGAATGTAAATCATGTGACCACGGGGATGCTGCAATGGTCGTTAAGTGTGAAAAATTATCATAAATCACTTTTTTCAATGTCGTAACTTTGAAGAGTTACTAAGTGAGGACTATCTGTAGTAAAGTTCAAGAAATTGGGGGTTGTGGCAGGAATTGAGTTTGGCAACATGGTTGAAAAATAGTTTCATTTAAAAACTGGCACATGTGGAAGGAGGACTCACAAGTTTCAGTCATTTTTGTGGCTGAGTTATAACTTAAGACTCCTGCAGAAACTGCTTTGCAATCTCTAGCAACAGCCAAAGAATTTTCTTAATCCGATGTTTCTTTCTCCTTCTAACTCACCAAGAAAGGGATTCTTGGAAAGAACTGCATAATTTGTGACTTTTCATGGCTGAAGTTGGAGAATAAACTTGCAGATTATTCAAAGTTATTTGCAGGAACCCCAATGATCATAGATGCCATGAGTTTTGGTATGTTTTCAGAGTTGAAAAAAGAACCCTTTTCATCCACTTTGATAGGTTTAATTTGATGCATGTACCTTGAGAATATCACATTATCTCTTAGAAAATGTATGGCTCTTTAGCCTGGGATCTTTTTTTCTTTTTTCTTTCTGACAAAAGTTCCTAGAGTGACTGTTGTATTCAATACAGAATAGTCTTAGAAGTTATTTTTTGATGCAGAAACAGTAGCTTTCGTTTAAAAGAAGTGTGTGCACTGCAATGACATACTAATTAACAGGAGGGTCCTATTTTAAAATAAATGACACTCAACTTAGCCCTCAGACAAAGTCCTTTGAAAAATGTGCTGCAGTTTGCAACCTATGTTTCTCCCCCACAGAGAGAAATTCCCTGAAAACAATTTCCTGAGAAGGGAAGAAAAAAGTGATTAAAATATATATTTAAGTGCATTTATCTTGCTGTTTAGAGAAATACAAGAGAGAAATACTTCTCTTCAAGAGAGAAGTCTCTTGAAGTGTCCCACCTCAGTCAAAAGTCAAGACGCAGGACCCAGAATGATTCATAAAAAAGACAATGCATGCTAAGGATGGGAAAGTAGTGGGAAGAGGGAAATAAGTCTGAGAACACCAGAACAAAGTAGTGGATTTGTAAACCAATATATAATGTGTATCTGACTTTGACAGACATGCTAGTCTATTAGTGATCCTCTTTTTTTGAACAGAAGATGCTAGTAGGTTTCTGATCAATAATAGAAGACAAGAAAATCCTTTCCAACAGTTCTGTAATTCTGGGGAAAACAATGCTGGAGCAGAGTGGCTGTTATAGAACTGGAGTGGCAACTATGGCCCCTTTACAACTGGTGAACTTTAATGGCCAGAATTCCTGAGCCAGCATAGATGGTTCAGGAATTCTACGAGTTGAAGTCCACAGGTTGTAAAAGCGCCATAGTTGCCTATCCCTGCTAAAGAGGGCAACCCCATAGGTGCTTGTGACCTGATGTCATGATTTTTCCTGACATGTTCAGCTTTGGAATAGTTGGCTCTGTTGCATAAGTACCAACAGTAGAAAGGAGATTTCAATCCTCACAGATCTTGGGAAATTATATTTTCTCTCCGAGAATAAATAGTGGTTCTTGTATGATAGGCAAAAAAGATTAGTGTTGCTTTTGGAATTAAACAAACAGGGACAAGCCTCTTCAATTATGGCCACCTCACTTCTATTTCCTAACATCTGCTCTTGTTTCTTCTTCTTCTTCTTCTTCTTCTTCTTCTTCTTCTTCTTCTTCTTCTTCTTCTTCTTCTTCTTCTTCTTCTCCTCCTCCTCCTCCTCCTCCTCCTTCTTCTCCTTCTCCTTCTCCTCCTCCTCCTCCTGCATCATCATCATCATCATCATCAAAAATATTTCTTTAGCTCTTTCTGCCACACATAGGGACTAGGACTAGTTTGGTTGCTGGTTTTATTCAAGATCATTTGCTGATTGTGGATACTTTGGAGTTAAAAGCTATTCCACATGCAACATGACTTAATATATTTTTAAAAGAAAAAAAATGGCTTCTTGATTACTTGGGGGAAAAAAAACAAGCCAGTATTCCCATAGGGAGTTTCTCTATTACGACCACTCAAATGACTGCTCAGATTTATGCAAACTTTTGCGTTTTCATTGCTCTTCACAGTTACGATATTACAAGAACCAGTGAATGGGGGAAAAGAATTTTCTTAATATAATATTTAATTGTGGTTGGAAACCCAACAGGAGGCAAACTGAAGGGAGTTTTCTCTTGCATTCTGTGGCTCCAGAATTTGCAGCTGATGGCCAGGTTGGCTAGGATGATTATTATCTCAGCTTGCCCGGTGAACGTAACATTGGGGAAGGCTGGCATAAGGAATATAGAGTTGTAGCGCTGGCATGCAAAATTCAGTAATGCTACATTAGCAGCAGCCTTATAATAGTGTCTGAGGATTTACTGTATTTAGAGAAATTAATCTTTTTTAGCTTGGTAATAATTCTAATAATAGGCCAGAGTGTATTAGATGATTCACATAAACATCTTTGATACATGTTGCTTTAAGCTTACAGCAAATAGACTACAATCCTCATTGAGGTTTTTAAAATTCTCAGTGTAATACAGTTTCATAACACTTCAAAGTACTTTACCTTTTTAGGTTGATTAGTAGACTTTGTTTCCTGTTCTCATCCGTTCGCTATGCTATTTGTTTTTAAAAATCCTCTTGGTCACAAAATAGATGGTTAATATGTATTTTCATAACTAACTGTCTTGGCTTTGGTTATTGATATTTCAAGCAGTAAAGATGTTTTTACCACTCTCGAGAATTAATACTTTTCAACAAGCAATGTATAGCATGCTTGCCATTATATACCAACAGGAGTCTAGTGATGTGTAAGTTTATCTGTGCATGCGCACTGATACACACACTTTCTCAAGCAAGGTATAATACAGGAGTATGTTAAGAACGTTGCCATATGGTTTATAGTTGCTATGTCCACATGAAGGGCAGATAGGCCAACATATTTGATTCAGCTCTGTTTTCATCTGCTGTAAATTATTTTCAGGATTATTCTGCTTTTGCAGAAATAGTATTCCTTTAGCTTTGGAGGGTACAAAGATAAAAAGACAGTTTCTGGTGAATGGGAGGAGCAAGATGAGATGTGTAATTCCAGGCTATTCTTCTTCTAGGAAAGATGGATCAGGTTTCAAATGTGGATGGTTTTTGTCAGTGTGTGGCCAATCAGAATCTTGGATTACAGGTAGTCCTTGGTTTATGACCACAATTGAGCCCAGAATTTCTGTTGATAAGTGAGACATTTGTTAAATGACTTTTGCCCTACTTTACGACCTTTCTTGTCACTTTTATTAAATGAATCACTGACATTGCTAAGTTGGTGACATGGTTGTAAAATGAACCTGACTTCCCCATTGGCTTTGCTTGTGAGAAGGTCTCAGAAAGTGATCGCATGACTTCCTGGGACACGTCATAAATAGGAATCAGTTGTCAAGTTGTCAAGAATTTTGATCATGTGACCAGGGAGATGCTGCAAAGGTCGTAAGTGTGAAAAATGGTCATCAGTCACCTTTTTCAGCACCATTGTAACTTTGAATGGTGACTAAGCAAACTTGTAAGTCGAGGACTACCTGTATAAGGTAAATTACTTATTTACTTGACATGTAGCCAGGATCTTTTTCTCCCCATATGCTTTTCACCCAGAACACCATAAGATGGTAGATAGAATAAGGGCTATGCATAGGCCTTCTGATTTATCAGTGAATGGAGATCCATTCAGGTTTCAAATTATATGAGAGAAGAGTTGATTGCATGATTTGGAATGACAGAAGGTGGGAATTTGAAAGCATGATGTGCGTGATGTGAAAGATGGGTTAACAGCTGTTGCTGCTTATGTTCTTAAAAAAACATTTTCACAGGTGGAAAGGTTTTGATGTGGATGTGGATGTGGATGTGGTCAAACTAAACAGCTATTATAGATTGTCAGAATGATGGACAAAAGCCATGAATGGTTAATTGCTATTCAGTTACTTTTGAACAGAGGCATGGTTCCCAGTGTAAAGATTTATCTCTCAGGTGTTTGTAGAGTTCGCTATTCCACTAGAGACAATTTATCAAGAGAATTACCTGGCAGAAGACAAAAAGAACGTGCTTAAAAGTGGGAGAAATCCTAATGTTTTCTGTGCGAAAGATAGAATCTGAGCATATTGCAATGCATTGAAAATCTCCCTTCTTTGCATGCTTCTTTCCCATTGTTTATAGTTGAGGTGTGGTTACTTGCATGCTTAAGATCAAATCTCTCCAGATCAGTAGGCCTGGGGAATACATCCTTCAAAGAATGGGAAATCATGCTTCATTAGAGGCTTCTATAACAGGAATTGCATGCTGTGTCACTTCCATTTCATTTCCCAGTATAACTATATGATAATAGAAGCAGCAGGAGCAACAAGCAATTTCCCCAAAGAACATTTTTAATTTTTTTTAAACCCTCCAACAATGAGCTTGAGGTAGATTTTTGCATTCACTGTCCTGTTCGTAAGAGTTCTCTCAGATCGTTGACCTGTACTGATTTAAGAATTTTTCTGATTGAGATGCAAGGAGCATTGAGAGAAAAAGCAACAGCTAAACCATGTATCAAAGGAATGGGAAGTCACTGTGCTTTGGAGAAAAATCTCTTTCACTTACTCCTTGTAAATGGAAAGCAATATTTTTTTAAAAAATGCACTTCATTGTATCTGCTTGCTACATACAGGCAGGAGGATCTGGGAACAGGTTTTCCTTCAGGTGGAAATCCGGATGCCACAAAGATAAAGTTCGGTAATGTAAAGAAATCCATGCCCACTTGTTCAGTTAGGATGCTTCTATTGTCTTGGAGTCAGACCCAGAAAAGTTCCTGATTGCAGAGTTAACTGTACAAAAAATAAATATGTGTTTTGTTATCCAGGTCATTGTTGTCCCAAAGGTGCTTTTTCAAGAGGCAACTGGACTTTCTGGGTTTTTTTTGAAGATGTTTCGCTTCTCATCCAAGAAGCTTCTTCAGCTTCTTAGAAGAGAAACAAAATGAAAGTCCAGTTGCCTCTTGAAAAACACCTTTGGGGCAATAATTTGGTTACTTCTGACAGTTAGAAAACACACATTATACACTTTGCATAAAACAGGAAAGAAAACCACTTTGATACGTTTTTGATGATTAGGAAAAAAATAAGATGATAGAAAAAAAAAATTGAAGTTGTGCTATAAATACAGAGTAAATATATATGTATCCATATAACTGTTGTGTAAAGCAGCTATTTCTTTATATGCTTTCATTCCCCCCCTGCATTTTTGGCTTTATCTTTTTTTTCTTTCTTTCCCTTTTTCTAAATGATTAGTTTCCATTAGTTTTTATCTTTCTTTATTAAAATCTTTATAATAAAGTTATATGGAAACCCCATCACATTCGTTAGTTATTAAAATGTAAGGTAATTTGAAGTTTGCAGTGATACATCCCTTTTTAATACTTACGTCCTTTTATCTTTTATGTCACAGTAGCGTGGAGATGAGGAAAAAAAATCCTCTCGTGTTTTTAATGTGGTATTTTGGTGATCTGTGATTTGGAAAAATGTCAATGGGTGGTGGTGGGAGACTCAGAATCCAAAATGTGCTTTCAATTTCAGTGTTTCTGTATTTTTGTTTTCCAAAAGAAAAGGCTGCACTCTCTCTGGAGGTTTACACCACTGTTGGCACAATTTGCCTTTGCCTTGTTTCCGGCCAAAGCCCCTCCATGGGCAGACTCATATTACATTGTGGTAGCATTGCCAGACACTCCTGTTGCTGGTTTTATTGTGCATCTTCTGAGCTGGTGAGCTACAAAGGGATTGTACAGCATGACAGGGAATTTCAACCACCACGTTATCTTGGAATTGGCCGATTGATGATTGCAGTTCACCGTTTCAACACTCTGAAAGCCAATACAATTTGAGTTAGCTGTGATGACTGCCAGTTTAAATACCGCAGTGAATTTCTGTCAAATAGCTAATACACAGAATGGGGAATTGCAGAAAACTTGATCACTAGAACCAATTTAGTCGATTTTGGCCTCCAGCTACAGAAAATGAACTTAAATCTAGTTGACTGTCGCTACGTACTTTTTGTAGCATTATTCTGTCTGCACAGGCTCCTCAGAGTGGAACTTTTGAGGGACGGTACAAAAATTCATAACCGATGTCAACAGACAGTATTTTCACTGGATAGCAGGCAGAGGTTTTCCAAAAGTAGCTGCCTTTTGAGTAGTATGTATTTTGTTAAGATGCATGTTAGGAATTTCTAAAATCTTTTATTTTGATGTTTCTTTTCTTTTAATGAAAATCGGGGCCTTTTCGACACAACTGTAGAATGTGTTAAGGCAGGAGCCAGTTACAAAAATTGGGGGATTGTTGGAAATGGAATCTGCCGACTGGGCTCTGCAAAATAGCATTTAAAAGAAATTAGATATCACTGCCTTTTTAAAAATCCTTCCTCCCTATGTTATATATCAGAAAAGTTAATTATAATATAAATAATTCCTTGTCTCGGTTATGCAAAAAGCAGTAGGTGTGACATAAATATTTTTTTTCTACACGATTTAACTTTAATTGCCAGGGGAATGTGACAAGAATCTCATTCTTCAGAATGGTTCTTCCTCCGCCATGACATGAAACACACATGCATTTCAGATTCTCATAGCTGTCATAACTCTGGAGTTCAGTTTCAGTTGAAAATAGTATGATAGTCTATTAACAAGTGCTGCGTTAATTCCATTTACTACTAACAGCAGATATCAGCAACTGGATATGCGCAAAGCCTCCCACACCAGGAACAATAGATTTTGAACTCCCCTATCAGCATCAAGCATTGCTTTGCTGAAGCATGGATATAGTTTTCCATTCCCATCTCATCACTGCCAAAGAGCTTGTAACTCGGAATAACTTTCAACTCGGAATGGTATACGTGTTTATATGGTTGAGTGAGGTGTGTGCTAGCTACTTTACCAATAAAGAAAACAGTGCACAGGAAAAATGTGGGAAAGTGTTTAACTTTCAGTTTTAAACCTGGTACAGATGCTGTGTGGGTGTTGAAGGTGCAAACTGTAACTCTGTTCTTATAAACAATTGCAAGATTTGCAATTAAAATAGCCTTTCTGCTTGGAAAACATAATTGCTGCACTAAATGGTCATGCCACTATTTATATTGGATGTTGTACCTTGTTTATGGCTTAATAAGAACCCTTGTGGGAATAAGTATAGAAATTTTCTCTGAGTTTCTTCCTATCCTTTCCTTCAATCTTAAGATTCTTAAAGGGGTAAACAACCCCTTCTGTGTCTGGATAATGTGTAGATTGTCATCATCCTTAAACTGGCCTTACTTTGCCTGAAATCCATGGATTCTTTCTTTTCTCAACTTCTTGATCTTCAAGGTACTGTGACTAATGAGATGATTATTCTTATGACTCCTTTATGATACACAAGACAATTCATAGCAAGGTGTTTGGGGCTTCCCTTTGCAGTTTCAAATTTCACTTTCTGGTCTAGGTTTCTCATTTCATGGAAATACAGTATATGAAAGTTTAGAGAAAGGAGACTGCAACACTTTTTAAAACTCTTGGCAGTGTGCATTTCTAGTAGCATGTTTTTCATTTAGACTAGAATTCAGTTTTGTTCGATATAATGAATTCCTTAGGACTCCCCTGAAGGTTAGCTGCGTGATTCTTGAAACATATTACTAAGGAAACTTGATAATAAAATTTTGTGGTCTGAATCTATGATCTTGGGGCCATGACTTTTAAAGCATCTTGTGTAATGCTTGCCTTAATGTCCTTGACAGTTGCTGGAGAATTGTTCCACATGTCTTCTTGAGTATTAACTCCCACATCACATACTATTGTGGAGAATCCGCTCCCTGTTAAAAAAAAAAAATCTGAAGGGTAATTCTCACACCCACTTGACATGGCTGACAAATAAATGAAGAAATTATTGCAAAGAAAATTTAAGAATGAGCATGAAATAAATAAGCATGTGAATGGTGAGCTGTTCTTTGTTATTTCTAATGAAAAGCATCTGATTGATATTAATATCATGATCTAAAACAAGAATATTTAAGAATGGTTGATGATTTTAATTTTCTTTTGTTCTGCATTTTAAAGCCATAATTGGGCACTTGTAGGGCAATAGATTTATGTGCATCTGCTCATTGGGATGGTTGGTAGACAGAAGGAAACACATAAGCGTACACTTATTATATCTATTCCCATGGGATGTCCCTGATGCTTTAGTTCAGGGGTCTCAAACCCCCAGGCCGTGGACTGATACTGGGACGTGGCCCATTCGTAACCAGGCTGCTGTCCCTCTCCCCGGCACCACCGGCACAGCTTGTCCATAAAGCCAAAAAGGTCGGGGACCGCTGCTCTAGTTAATAGAAGTGCTAATGGTGAAAAATGGGGAAAATATCAAAGGTAGCCACCCAACTAGATAGCAATAGCAACAGCAATAGCACTTAGACTTATATACTGCTTCATAATATATAAGTGTATACTTTCACAGTTTACAGAGTCAGCATATTGCTCCCAACAATCTGGGCCCTCATTTTACTGACCTTGGAAGGATGGAAGGCTGAGTCAACCTTGAGCCTGGTGAGACCCAAACTGCCAAACTGCTGGCAACTGGTGATCAGTAAAAATAGCCTTCAGTACTACACTTTTCACGATTGCGCCACCACATAAAATGTTTCTGTTTGAAGCGTAAGAATGCAAATTTGTAAATACTAGGCCAGTCCAGATGATATTTCCCATATTTTCCAGTTTGAGAAACATTGAAAATAAACCAAAATCCACTTTCCCAAACAGCTTCTATTCACATCACTTGCAGGTAGAAATGCAAAATTAAAGGCAAGTTCTTTCTCCAGCAGAAGCAACATAATTTGTGGAGAGAATTAGTCCATTCTTATGCCTGTTTACTCAAAAGTAAGTCTCTGTTCACAGAGCTTATTAAGGTTACAACCTTAGTTAATCAGTACTTGAAGAAAGATCAAGTTTGGGGCTTAATGTGCTAATATCATCCAAACAGGTAGGAAGCAGCTGAGTACACAATCAAAGTTGATGGATTTAATGACTTGATATACTTCCCAAATTAGTGATGGAGAAAGCCCCCCCCCCCCCCCAAAAAAAGGGCTGGGGAAAGGCTGAGGAGAGCAGTATGTGAAGAGTAAGGATGTGAATCTGTGTTTGGAGAAGCCTTTGTTGCCTTTTGGATATAATCGACCTTGACTATAGCATATTTTAGTATCTGTATAAAGTTTCTGTATAAATCCAGTCAGAGCTCTTGTATTGAGTCAGCTTATTTGAATTGTTTTATTTGGTATTGTGTGAAAAGATAATTCTTTCTTAGTTCCTATTTATTTATACTGTAGTTATTATTTATTATTATTAACATATCAGTGTCCTTGGATATACTTTGAACTCTTTGGTAATAGTCCTGGGGAAGAGCAGCATCTAAATAATTATGATCTTTCATTAAAATTTCAAAATGTGTTTCCTTATGTCAAGAGCAAGTGGACATATTATTGGTGAAGGATATTATTGGTGAAGGGTAAACACATGTGCAGGGGTTGAAAGTTTATAAAGCAGGGCAGAAGTATATGGTATGACTAATGAAAGCTATGAAATCAACAGCAATGCAGATGGTTGGATTGTATTACCATGCAAGCTTTGTTTAACTCTGGTGTTTCCAGTGTCTGTATCTTTCCCTCTTCTGCTTTGCACAAATGTTGCGCCCAGTATGTTTTCAGTTATGGGCTGAGCTTTCACTGTTCTAAACAATAGTTAGTTTAATTTGATTTTGATTTAAATGTGATATGTGTTCCTAGCCATTGAAGTGTATCTACCATTCTTCAAGTATTTTCCACTTACAGGATTGTGTAAAGAAGTAAAAGTCACGGAGTAGGATCTAATAAGAAAGTAGAACTCTTAATCCCTATCTTGCCTTGTGTTTTAGTTGGGTGCCAGGGTGTTTCTGCAGGAAATTAATTTGAAAGCTAGTATGCCAGCACAAGAGGAGGGCTGGTAGTTTACAAAGGCAAAATATGGAAGCTTCTGCTAAAAAGTTGCAATAGGTTTAGGTCTTAAGAATCTTCTGTCACTCACAATAATAATAGGATAGCTCCTGAATGTTTGGGGATTGAAACATTCACAATTCCCATCAATCAGTCAATTCTAAGGTTTTAGTCCCGATTCCTTGGAAGAGTGCCTGGTTTGGGAAGATTGTGCCAGAGAAATTAAGAGACTTAGAGATGTGTTTAGCATTGGGTGTTGTACAGTTTCAGGTTACTGCACAAACTGTGGTATAATATATAGATCATTTGATAACATTTAATTTTATCGAGGAAAAGCTGTCTTACCTTTTCATAAGGAAGAGGATGCTGTAAGGTAGAATATCTTTTAAGGTTTCCTCAACATTTTTTTTTGGTAAAAAGAATGCCAAAGAGATATGCCTAAGGCTTGCAGCATGCTTTGTTAAATATTTCTGAAATAATAATGCAGGTGTGTGTGTGTGTGAGAATAGGAATATACTTCACAAGCCATCTTATTAGAGAAAGAAGTTACAGAATTTTCTCTTTTAAGAAAGGGAAGAATCTTATGATCCATTATTCCAAAGAAGACACTCAAATACTGTCCTTAAAAAATGAACTTTGGTTAACTCACTTTTCATTCATAATAATCCCTGATTGATAAACCAGTGGCAGTGACTTTTTACTATGGAAGAATAAAAAATGCATTATTGAAACGCCCTCATTCATCTGTGTTCTTGGGATAACATTGGACTGTGTTAAAAGCTTTGATTGTCTCTTTGAAGCAGCTCCCCCCCCCCATTTGTCATCCAAATGAACTCATGTTCTTAAGGTAAGAGTTATTTGAACTGCATAGGAGCTTGCAAGAATGGATGGCTGTTGGGAAACAGTTGCTCCTTTTTCTTTTTTAAACTTGTTATTGACAAAACCCTCAAAGCAGTATACCAAGAGGTCATGGCAAGGCTCTTACGCTATAGTCTCTGTGATTGGGGAGCCTAAATATTTATCCTGGTCTGTCCCTAATGAAAACAAATTGTCAACAGTTGTTCAGTAACTGACTAAATTAAAATCTGTAATTAGTCAATTAGATTAAAGAGTTGGCACAACCTGATTGTATCATGCTGGTTAGGTTATTAAGAGAAAGGGTGTGATTTTTAATTACTGCATGCTAATTTTGACAGTTTCAAATGGAAACAGACGTTACCCCTACCACCCCCACCTCACAACATGCGGTGCCGATTTAAAAACAAAAACAGAGTAAAATGTAGTTGGTTCCACAGAAGCTCCAAAGTTTTGTCTCTAAATCTAGGAACTGTTTCGGTTGGGTAGACCTATAGGTGGTGGTCGTTGCCTTGGAGTTGAGTAGGACCGGAGGTGTCAGAGAGAAGAGGCTTAATTAAATTCTGCTGAGTTAATTAATTAAATGTTGGTTGACCATTTATTTTAAGGGCAATGGAAGATAAGCCTCACTTGATTCTTTTTGCCTTTTCTTTCTGAGGAAGGCAGGGGATAACTGGTTTCTTCTGCTGAATTGTACAGTTTGATCAGTCAGCTGCTTGGATGTCCTTGTTTAGGGAGAGAGGAAATACTTGTGGGAGGCGAAGGTCTGGTTGCTAGAATACAGTACTGACTCAGAAGTTCATTCGTGCTTTTGATGCTCTTGACATGGCTTGTTTATTAGAGGCAAATTGTATGGCTCTTTATCTCTTACTCGCCCTGTTTAAAAACGACCGGACAGCCTTAGCTAACTGATGTGGTGATGATGCTGGTGACATTAAAGTGAATCATCTCCCTTCCTCTATTCTCCCCTTTTATTCCACCACTTTCAGTAAGGTTTGAAGAAAAGATGCATTTCCAAAAAAGTACTGTTTGGTTGACTTCAAAGCATTAGGTTTCATCAAGGCAGGCACACACCTTTGCACAACATGTGTAAATCTCTCTTCCTTCCAATGTTTTCCCCTCTCACAGCCGTATCCATACCATTTTGCTGCAGGCCAGTGGGTCCTTTTCCTTTGGCTGTGAACAAGAGGCTGGCCTCTTGAAGGCATTTTGTCCTTCTGAGTTGACCTCAGCTCCACCCCTGCAAGAAGAAAAAGAACTTTGTGAAGGAGTGTGTGTGCGTGGATGTGTGTGTCTGTAAGCTGCTGACAGATTTGTAGCTCTGAGTAAATACAAATCTTGTAAACCTTCCTTCATTTCCTTTCTGCCCGTCCTTTCAGGGAAACAAAGGAGCTCAAAGCCATTCACACACAAAAGCCAGAGAAGACTTTGCTCTGCTTCGTGTTCCTATCCCAATCATGCAGGAATGAGGAGAAGTAAGAAAATTCTTTCTCTTTTGGAAAGATGACAAAAAAGCTTTTGCTTGAATCTGGTGCATCATGTGTGAATATGAGTATGACTTTCCTGTTCTGCTGATCATTTCCTTCCTTACCTCGGAAGCTTGGATTTTATCCTACTTTTTTTGTAGCACATTTTGTAGTGTCTCATTTCAATACAATCCTTTTGATTTTATTCTGATGTACTCCATTTACTCGGCCTTTGAAACCTTAATCTCAAAGCGGGTGACAGATGTGTTTGCTTCTAATTTGGTAACAACAACTTTTTAAAAAGACAGAGCAATGTAATTATTTGTTTAGAGCAAGATTTGGGTGGAGATCACTGGCCCAAAATTGTGGCCTAGTGTTATAAGAGTTTCAGCAAGAGGTTTTAGAAGAAGGTAAGATAAAGGAAAACTTGCTCCCTACTCAGACTTTTGGTGTCTGGGTGGATATAGTCAGTTATATCAATTTCCTGGCCAACAGCGTGAAAATAATTTGATGTAGTCTTCTCGTCATGAAATATGTTTTGGCTTTCTAGTACAGTTTATGAACCTGATATTCCCTGATGGTCATTGTCATTCAAGTGTTCACCAGGGCCTTGTTTTACTTAAGGGCAAAAAAATATCCAAAACTTGGTTTTCCACTCTGTAATGCTTGCTAATAAGGAAGATGCTAGATAAGGGAATGGTACAACTGTACAACCGAACAAAACTTTGCTTCAAAGACTTTAGAACCACCAAGTATCGTTAGGAACACACAAGGTAAATCCTAATACATTGTTAACTGATGAATCCAATAACTATTGTTTTGTACTTGAATTTTCTTTAAGAAAAGACCATCTCAAAGTCGTGTTCTGTTGGACAGAACTGTAGCATGTTGCAAAGTTAAATACAGACGTTAAAAGTACCTTGAGGTAACTTACTGGACTTAACTTGCTTAAAAGCGACAGCAAGTACTTATCTTCTTCAGGGTGCTGTTGGTAAAAGAATGAGGGAGGGCTAGTAGAATGCCAGTATGCGCTTTTGGCAGTCCCCTCCCATCCTTGGTGTTCAAGATTTCAACTGCCTAGACCAGCACAGAGTTGCAAAAGTAGCAGAATAAAATAACTGGAGGACACCACATTGCCTACTGCTATTATGGTATACGTGAGAATGAAGTAGTATATACAGGCTTTAATATTTCTGTATCAAACGGGAGATGATAGATAGTAATAACCACATTTGTTTATATAGGTTGTGAGAAAGAAAGAGAACAGCTAAAACAAATTGGGTGTAACTTTCAAATAAGATGTTTCATGTCAAATAGTTTTGAATCATGCTTGACTCTGGGTGACCTCATGGTCATGGATATAGAGTTTTCCTTGGAAATAATACATAAGTAGTTTGCCACTGCCTTGGTTCCAGGGTGTCTTATAGTTCAGGGATTCTGTGGAAGTGTCCCATCCATGTACTGGCCTGATGTCACTCTTTTTGATCTCATTCGAGATTAGCCAGGTTGGCTGTGGGTTTAGGAGATCTGAACTTGTCTACTTCTTTTGGCACATTAAATTTATTTCCTCTCCTTTTCCAACTCCAAGCCTTCTTTCCTATCCTTGATACCATAACAAACACAACTATTCTACCATTTAGTTTGGTCCTCTGAAGTCAGAGAGACCAGTTGGGAAATTGGTTGGAAAAGTTGTTTTGGGGGTTGTGTATTTTGTATCTTTTAAATAATTCTGATCTGTATATGCACATCTCTCCTTCAGATAGCTTTATTTTGAACATCCCACCGCTTTTTTCAATTGATAGGATAGCAAATTTGGGGGTAAAAGTGACAAGAATGGAAGGGGACACTTTCAGCCTATGAAAAATATGGGTAGCAGATGGATGATAGGAGAATTGCAACTGGTTTAAAGAGGAATAGTTGGGGGGTATGCATGCCTCCTCTCTTCCACAGTAACGTGGGCTCCAACAGAGTTTCTATATGCTCAAACCCCTAGGAAATCCTGCTTAAAGGAGGTAAAAGTATAAGATGAGTATAAACCATTATGACTCTTTCAAAACATTTTTCATCATCTGAAGTGGCCATTGCCAAAAATGTTGTCATATGGGTGAGTTCATAGGGCTTACTGGCAGACAGATAAATAGATATAGGACTGGGGCCTCTGATGTGCATATGCTTTTCCTACTGTCTGCCATAAGGAGCAATGGCAACTTAGGACTTGCTTCAGACTTGACTACAGAAATACCAAGAAGACAGATAAGGGACATGTCACAGTCTCATTGAATTTGTCAGAGAGTGCATATCTCAAAGAAACATGAAAAGTTGTTTTGCAAGGATTAAACGGTTGATCCATGTTACTTGGTTGTGACTCTTCCTGATAGTAAATTAACCTGAGAGATGGTTACATACGTTTTCCTTTAACTTTTAATCTTTTCAAGAAATTTGAATTAATCATGTGGTTCTTCATGTAAACCTGCATGCATTTACATAAAATATGTATCTTTTGTTTTGGAAGAATTAACATTATTTACCTGAAGATGTATGGATAATATATCAGAATCAATGGATTGCTAGGTATATAAAAGATTTTGGAGGCAGGCTTACTATCAAAAATTGTATATTCTAAATTGGATGCATCTTTGGAAAAAAAGTTGTTTGATTTCTTCATTCTTTTCTTTTTTAAATGACAATGTTTACATCAAAATGTCCAAAAAACATGACATAAGGGCAGTTGCAAAGCAAGTCAAAGGTGCATCAAAGGAACCTCCAAATCTTGTTCAGATCCTGTTGCAAGAATTAACAAATTCCACTTAAGTTACTATTTTCATCAGTTGCTATTGTTTGCATAAATTGAATTAATCATCAAATAAGTGCATGGTTTCATTTGGAAAGAGTTAAATTTTCTGGGACAGTATTCTCAGCAAAGGGGAGGAGCCAATAAGAGTGGTTTTTAGAAGTAAAGCAGAGGCAGTAAAGAATAGGAGAAAAGGTTTGCTAGAAAGTAGCAGAGTAGAGATATGGAAAGGTAGGGAAAAAATTAATGAAAGCTGAGCAGAGCAAAACTACTTAGTTACTTCACAATCTGATTCGAAGGAAGACTTTGATGAATTTGTCTTTAAGAACAGCAATATTCAGGCCTTTCATTCATTTCAACAGCAATGAAACAGGCCTTTCATTCTTTTTTCCTTAATGTTCATTTCCCCCCCCTTCCCCCCTAACTCCCTATGCAACTATAGTTAAGGAAAGATAGCTCCCATTTTCCAAAAGCTGGGAGTGGAAGATAGGGCATTTTCCACTGGCATATCAGGAAACGTTTTTAAAGGTGAATTGTTGCACAACCTTCCATTGCTACCTGCACACATAAACCCAGTGTGTGAGTTGGAGATGAATCACAGCCAGGGCTCATCAACTTCTACCTCAAAAGAGGCTATGGCCTAGTTTATCCATTGCACTAAGCTATAGTTTATTGAATGGACTGGATTTGCACAACAGACTAAGTCAAAATCAAACATCGCAGCAGAAGCCATTCTTTACTGCATGAGAATCAAGACATGCTTCTGCTGTTGTGTTTAATACAAAGGCTTTAATTCAGCTACCTACAAACATTACAGCCTGTCACTGGTGAATGTTTGTAAATATTTGTACAAAAACATTTTTAAAATAATCATCTCTCCAATTAACCGAGAACACTGTCTTGATTGATGAAATGTGTTTAAATGTATTCTTAATCTAAGCAAATTAATTGGGTAAAAGGTGCAGTTGTGCCTGTGTAGTAACAACATGGAAAGCCAAAACATCCCTTCAAAAACAATACTGCATTTCCCTGCAAATAAAAGGACTAGGGATGGATCAGTGTCCCTCTGTACTGCTTTGTGCCTGTCAGTTTTGTAGTTTCAGCCACATATGGAAGGGCAAAGGGAATGGGCTGCAGCATTTAGAAGCAAACTCATTACATTTGTTTTTAAAAGACAGATGGCAAAACCCAGTAGTTTTGCTGTTGCCATTTACAGCAAATGGCTCCCAGGTCTGCTCATGTAAACACAGAGAGAGAGAGAGGGAGGGATGGAGAGGGGNATTCTTCCTGGGGGGGGGGGAGAGAGAGAGAGACATGATGCAAAGGTTCTAGTGTTGGATTTGTTGCATGTTTGAAAGGCAAGCTGGTTAAACCCTGATTTATTTTTTTTTAAAGTGGCTTCATCCTCAGGGATTTGGAAGTCATCACTTCTCCCCTCCCCTCTGAGTGTGCAGCTTCTGAGAAGACCTAGGTAAATTTGAAATCAACCACAGGCCTTTTCCATGAGTCAGCAAGTCCTTCCCAGCAGCTATGACTGAAGTGAGATTTAGATAACATCTGCCATGACGGGCTGCAAAACCTGTTCCTCAGGTTCTGAGTAAACAGACAACAAACACATGAATGTGTGTTGCAATCAGCCATCAGTGTATTTCAGTGAGATGGGCAGGCATTTGGAGTTGGGTTGCAGCTCTGACCATGCCAGTAGCTGATCATAACAATCACAACACAACTGGAGACGATATTTTTGTCTTCTAGATCAACTTGGCAGACTGTAAGCTCCCAAAGGGTAGATGGGGAAGCAAGAGAAGAGGTTTCCTGTGCCCTGTTTCCCCTCCCCCTGTTTGTTTTCAGCACACAAACAACAAATGGGCAGATTGGAAAGATGCTGTCTCTTTAAACTGAAGAGCTTGTTGGTTTATTGCTACAGTGGGGGAGGGAAATCCTTTATGGCTGATGACATGTTCCCTGGTTAAACTCTTGAAGCAGCAGGATGGGAGGAGCAAGGAAGAGAAATAGCCACTGTCCTGATAACGCTGTGACTTTTTGCAGTCAGAGCAAGCAAATGTTGGGAAGCATTTGCAAGAACAACTTGTTTTTGTTGATGAGGGAAGGAAGATCAGCCCTGCAAAGATGATTTGCTTGCCTCTAGGACTTTGAGCACTTGGGTAGGAAGACGAAGAGCAGCTAGTCTTGGGGCAGAGGGCTCAAGGGGCACAGAAATGAGAGATGTCTGAATTTTCCAACACTCCATTGTGTCATGCCCCATTCCTTCCTGTGGTTGAGATGGGTATCTCTTTGGAGTAGAGGGATAAATGGGTCTAGCTTTGAGCTTCAGGGAATTAGGGGCCAGTTTGCTATCGTATCCAAACTTGGCAACTTTAAGACTTGTGGACTTCAACTCCCAGAATTCTGCAGCGAACATGGCTGGCTACAGAATTCTGAGAGTTGAAGTCCACAAATCTTAAAGTTGCCAAGTTTGGAGATCCCTGGTATAATAATTTAAATATTGGACCAGGGTCAAGGAGAACTGGGTTAATTTCATCTTTAATCATGGAAACTCATTGGGCAACTTAGAACCTGTTGTCCTTTCCCAGCCAACCTCATCTTATAGGGTTGTTGTGTGAATACATGAAGGAAGATCTCCATGCTTGCTAATTTGGGCTCCTGAAGAAAAGGTACAGCAGAATCTAATAAAGAGTGGTGTTGCCTTATGTCTTCCTACTGCCTAGCAGAAAGTAAATAACAACAATTGCTACATTTTGACATGAAGTTGTGATGAAGCTAGGATGTTTTTCTTTGTGCTTGCAAACAACCCACACCTTGTATTCCTTCGACTCTTGTCAATGAATTCTGAAATCTGCTGCTTATCCAAATAGGAATGAATAATCTGCCAGCACATAGGTTTGGGTTTGGCCATCTGTTTCTCGAAGTTTGTGAAGTGAATGCTGTGGAGTTGAGCAAGAGTTTGCCTTTAGCCATTTCATTAAGGTAGCTTCAGACTTGTGGCAGAATCAAAGTTCTGGCTATTTAAAAGGGAAGCTTGGCAGCAGTCAACATAAAGTGGGCAGGTAAACTTTCAAGAGCCTGGCAAATGTGATGGAATTTCAGTAGTGAAGCCAAAACCATGCTGTCTTATTAGTGGTTTAGAACAGTCTTTCTGATAAAAAGGAACCCCATTTATTTGCAGTGCTGTATAAAGCTGATTGTGAATGACAGTGATATATAGCCTTAGGCATGATTTTTATTTTGACCTGGGGCTTCCGTCTTCAAATATTCAAGGTTTCACTTTGTTACAATGGTTAAAGTGAAACACTCTCTCCTCTCTTTCCATCATTATATCTGAGCTGCATGTTACATTTCTCCAGCCGACCTGTATCCTTTGTATTGCTGACATCTTCTGAACGTGACCTTCCACTAACACTTCATTCTTTGTGGTTCAGATTTC
Organism: Laticauda laticaudata; assembly: GCA_004320025.1. Lineage (NCBI taxonomy): Eukaryota > Metazoa > Chordata > Lepidosauria > Squamata > Elapidae > Laticauda > Laticauda laticaudata. Next base: position 23,070 of record BHFT01038781.1, read on the forward strand.
TCCCAAGATCTGTGCTAAGAATTATCCATTTGATTGAAAGTTTGTAAGGATCAAAAACGACAGAAGCTAAGCCTCTTGCCCAGGGGTTTTCAAACTTGGCAATTTTGAGACATGTGGACTTCAACTCCCAGAATTCCTTCTCCAGTCATGTTAGCTCAGGAATTCAGGGAGTTGAAGTCCACACGTCTTAAACTTGCCACGTTTGAAGACCCTTGCTCTTGTCTATTGGGCTGCTGCTCATATTTTCATAATATCATAAGCAGGTGACAGCTTAAAATAAACAATATAAAAAATAAAGATAACAGTTGGTATAGGTTGCCTTTCTTGGCAATCCACAAATTTAATTGAGAAACATGGATATCTTAATTGTATGAAAATCTTGGATTCTCTGTAGCCTTGAGGTGCATGGAGCTCATAGGGCATGGTTATAGCATTCTTTTCTGGAGGATTGTGTATGGAGTTCTTTATTTTTACATGTTGAATGGCTGGGTCACCAATTGCTTCTAATCTCAGTCACTTAGGAAGTAGAATTCAAGAGTCACGTATTAAGAGTCACGTATATGCTGATCGCTGTTAAATCTTCAAAAGAATCACCCAAATAACGTACACAGGAGTCTGTACCCATGTTGAACATGTGCAAAGTACCTTTCCCTCATCACCAGAACCAGAATTCATGGAGCTGGGCTTTAAGAGTAGAATCTACAGGAATAATTTCTAATAACCAAGAAGATTAAATCAAAGAGTTGAATTTTTTGCTGTTTAAGAAATTAACACAATCGATAACAGTATTGCATTCAGCCTCTTTGAGCAGTTATTGGGCCTCTCTTTCCTTGTCATTGCCTGGTCCCCATACTTAATCCCACCTTTCTCCACTACCCCCAATTTTATTCAGGAATCTAAGCATCACAAAATAGTTAAGTGTACCCGCATTCTAATTTCCTAGAATCCCCTGATGTAGCAATGCTCCTGGGAATTATGGGAAGTTAAAATGGCAGCTATTAAGAGTTCCTTAGAGAAGAGTTTCCTAACCTCGGCAGCTTTTAAGATGTATGGACTTCAATTCCAGGATGTTGGCCTGGAAATTCAATGGACTTCAGAGTGTGTGCGTTTCAACTCCAGCATGTTGGCTGGGGAATTCTGGGAGTTGAAGTCCACACATCTCTGGACATATTGCCAAAGTTGAGAACACTGCCTTAGAGCATTCACTGCCAAGAAACTCTGGCAAGGCCTCCACTGATAGAGCTGCTGACAGAAGAGGAAGCCATAGTCCTCCCACAGCCTCTTCATATTGCCGGCTAACCTTGTTATTCTTTGTAGGAATGAGAATTGTAAACCATGTATCAATCATTTTGTTGAAAGATGCATTCCTCCCTATACAAAAGTGAAGGCAAGACCATCGTCAGACAAACTCTATGTGGGATACATTCAGTCCAGGAGTCCCAGTGTTGTCTTTTAATCTAGTACTTTATAATAAAGGTAGAGCAACAAGAAGTAGACAAAAATGCACATGTATTTGGATGCAGGTTGAGATGTTTGGTTGCTCAAGCCTATGATGTTTAGTTGAGGGGGCTTATTCTGTGTTGTAAGGCAGGGGTTCCCAACCCCCAGGTCGCAGTCCACTAGTGAGCTGCAGTGCGTTCGGAACCAGATCATGTGAGTGGTGGGCGAACGCATATGCATGGGTCTATCACTCACACAGAATCATCCCCTCTTCCCCCCATCCCACCCCCGAATGGCATGCGGGGCCACTGAACTAGAAATGTTGTAAGAAATAGATAAATCCAATCTGAGAGAGAAAAAATATCCAATGAGTATATCATGTACACCAGCAGCTTATCATTATTGCTGGTGTACTTAATTCTTTTCCTTTCTTCAGATCTGAAGGAGCATGACAAAAAAAATAATATTTTATGGCTAGGCTTGGGGAGGGACTTTCATCTTCACAATGTAACTATGATTGTAGATCAGCTTATATTTTGTTACTTGGCATGCAAAGAAGTTTCATAACATTGTTAATTTAACCCAGGCAAGTGCTATTTGCTGGGCAAAAATATAAATATAGTGGTGGTTTGTAAAGCTGCAATAAATACAGTAGGTAGATTTAATTTGATTAAATGTGGCATCACTAGACTTATTTCCTGATTTTGATGCATTATGATGCTTGCAATAATTACTTGGAAGCCATTATAACCTTTCAGAAAATAAGTGTGTGTGTGTGTGTGTGTGTGTGTGTGTGTGTGTATGTGTGCTGTTCAGCTTCCTTCGGGTATTATCCGCACGTCATTGTAGTGCCTTTTAAGTTGTAGCTAACGTTTCAGCAGAATCTCATCCTGCCATCATCAGGCTTCTGTGTTGAGTTTGTAATGTGGGTCATTGGTCTCCCAGCCGTTGGTTTTATTTGAGGGCTAGCCTAATTATTGTGGGCAGGATGTTTTTTTCTAACATCCTATTGGTTGGGAGTCTTGTCCCTTATGTTTATTGGACTTGGAGTTTGTTTGATTGTGTTTCTGGTTTCTTCTGGTCTGTTTTGTGGTTTTGATTTGCTGGCAAACACTCTGCTCCTGCACTGCGGACTTCAGTGCAAGCTTGGCTTCGTGTGAAAGGAGCGGCTGTTATCTATTAGGAAAGCTAGGTTTCATCTGGGTGCCCTGGCCGGGGTGTTGTTTGAAGCTGGAGGTATCAGGGGAGTCTGTTTGTGCCCAGGTGTTTGCCTGGCTTGTGGGTGTGGAAAGATCATTTTCTATTTGAAGAATGCAGGTCTTCCAAATGATTGAGCAGTCTGGTGGGAATCATCTCTTCTATTCATGCTGTCAGGTCTTTTTTCAATCTCTATGGCTTCTCTGATGATTCTGTGGCTGGGGTTTTCTATAGTGGCTAGGGTTTTGGTGGCCATTGAAGTTGCATGTTGTGACCTGTGGCTTTCCATGTGTTGGACTAGTGAGGCAGTTGTTGTTTCCAGCAATTTTTACTGCATTTTTTGTGTTCATCCAGGGCGGGTACTTATTCTTCCTATTGGTCTGTCCAATGTATGTGGCCGGGCATGATGACAGGGAACTTCCGTATATGCCTCTTGGTTTTCCAGGTCAGTTTTGTCTTGGGGTTTTTAAGGATGGCTGCTATTTTTTTGTCCTGTTTGAAGGCAGTCTTGATGTGGAGCCTGTTAATAGTTATCCTTACTGATTTGTCTGTAGTAACCTCTTATGTAGGGCAGGACAGCTTGTTCCATAGGTCTGTTGATCTTCCTAGGTCTCTGTTATGTCTTGGTGTGTTTTTGTGGATCAACAGCCTGGTGATTTTGTTTTTGTGGAAGCCGTTGGCTGTCAATACTTTAGTCAGGGTGCATAGTTTTCAGTCTTTATATGTGTCCTTGTCCTGCCAGGTGTTGTTCTGGTAATTAGTGTTTTGGCCACGGAATTTATCTGTGGCTGGGTGGTGGTGGGGATTGGGCGTTGAGGTAGCAGTTGGTGTGTGTTTTTCTTCTGGTATAGCGGTGTGTCCCCGTGTGCCCATCTGTTCTTTTGTAGATTAGTACAGTCTAGAATGGTCGTTGTTTGTTTTATTTCCGATTTCATGGTGAACTTGATTTTTGGGATGTGTGCTGTTTTAGGTGTGTTAGGAAATTGTTTAGGTTTTCTATTCCATGGGGCAAATCACAAAATGTGTATCGATTGTATCTTAAGCCATAGTTTGGTTTTGTGGGTGGCAATGAGCCCCAGGCTCTGGATTTGAATTCTTCCATGAACAGGTTGCAATGAAGGGTGAACAGTGGTGATCCCATAGGGGCTCCTTCAATCTTGCTTGTATCTTTGTCCTTTGTATGTGAAAATATGTGTTGGTTAGGCAGTGTTCTGGTCAGTCATGAGGTCTTCAAGCCTGGTTGTATTTATTTTTGATGATTTCAAGAGTTCTTTTTATCGGGACTGAGTAATAGTGAAACCCACGTCACAACTTACAAGCAGATCTTACTTGTTCCAGACGTGTAGATCTTTTGGATTCATTTCAAGAAGTGGTCATGAGTTTTTGTACATATGAAGCTGCGGTTTTAGCATGGGGCTGTAGTTTGTTTGCTAAGTGTTAGCTAGGTTTTGTTAATGTGCTCTCCTTTGGAGCTGAATATGGGTCTGAGAGGTCTGCCTTTCTTTGTGTATTTTTTGGGAGGTTGTATAATTTGGGGCATCTAGAAGATTTTTTCTATTGGATGATCGTTGTTGATTTCTTGCTTATGTGGCTGTTTATAATTTTCCCTTCTTGGTTTAAGTTTTTCCAGATATGTGGTTGGGTCTGTGTTTATAGGTTTTGTATGTGGGAGGTCTTGAGTACGGTGCACGAAAATTTTGGTTTCGTAGTCTTTTCTATCCAATTACTACTCTGGCATTCCCTTTGTCTTGCTGGAGACTGCATTGGAACAGACCAATAGAAGAAATAAGTACCCGCCTGGATGAACGGACAAAAAATGCAGTAAAAAAGCTGGAACCACACCTCCTCACTAAGTCCTAACATGAAAGCCCACAGGTCACAGCATCAACTTCAGTGGCCTAAACCCTAGCCACTATAGCAACACGCCCAGCCACAGAATCATCAGAGAAGCGCCATAGAGATTGAAAAAAGACCTAAAGCATGATAGAAGAGATGATTCCACCAGACTGTAATCATTTGAAGCCTGGCCATTCTCAATAGAAGATTCCTCCACACCACAAGCCAGGCAAACACCTGGGCACAAACAGACTCCCCCTGATACCTCCAGCTCAAACACACCCCAGCGCAGGCCACCCAGATGAAACCTAGCCTTCCTAATAGAGTAACAGCCGTCCTTTCACAACGAAGCCAAGCTGCACTGAAAGCCCTCCAGTTGCAGGAGCAGAGTGTTGCCAGGACAATCAAAGCACAAAAACAGACAGAAAGAACCAGAACACCAATAAACAAACTCCGTCAATAAATACAGACCAAGACTCCCAAACCAAATCAGGATGTAAGAAAAAAACATCCTGCCACATAATTAGGCTAGCCTCAATTTAAAACCAACGGCATGTGAGACCACTGACCCACATACAAACTCCATACAGAAGCCTGATGATGGCAGATGAGATTCTTGCTGTAACGTTGCTAACAACTTTAAAAAGTACTACAATGACATGGGTAATACCCCGAAGGAAGCTGAGGCAGCACAATGTAAGTACCGCGAAAACTTTAAAAAAAACGTTTATGTATGTATGTATGTATATATATATATATATATATATTTGTTTTCATGAGGTTTTCGCGAGTATTTGTATGTGGATTCTTTGGTTATTCGGGTTTATCTCCCAGCGTAGAATTGGAAGTATCTAGGCAACGTTTCGATGAAGTCTCAATTCAATCATCTTCAGGCTTGTTTCTTCAGCTTCTGTGCCTTCTCAGAGTATATTTACTCTGAGTATATTTACTCTGAGAAGCACAGAGCTGAAAGAAACAACCTCTGAAGATGATGAATGAGACTTTTTTTCATCGGAAACGTTGCCTAGATACTTTCCATTCCTACGCGGGAGAAACCCGAATAACCAAAGATCATATATATAGTATATATATATATAATTATATAATATATATATATATATTATATATATATATTATAATTATATATTATTATTATATATATATATATATATATATATATATTTGTTTTCTGAGGTTTTCGCAGGTATTTGTCATGGATCTTTGCGTTATTTCGGGCTTTCTCCCCGCATTAGAATTGGTTTCTTTTATTGAAACCTTGTGTTAATTTTTTACCATTATGTAAAATTATAATAAAAAATCAAGGCATTGTTGGTTTTAATTGTAACATTTCCAAATTCTCATAATTGCTCTAGAACAGTGTTTTTTCCAAAGTTGGTAACATTAAGATTTGTTGGACTTTTAATTCCCATAAAAGAATCTCTCTTGGAAGTGTGATGTCCTGGAACTTGCTGTTAAGAGAATTCTGGGAGTTGAGGTTCCAAATACCACGAAGTTTAAGCGAATTCTGGGAGTTGAAGTCCACATACCACGAAGTTGCCAAATTTGAACAGTACTGCTCTAAGAGGAAGAATTATATAAAAATAAAAATGGTATGCTCTTGATTTGGGAGGTCAGAAGATATGCAGGGCCTGCTGAGGTGCTATCTGGGATCTATTATGGCAATACTTGAAAATTTCTGATTTTTGTAAAGTGATAGCCCACTGCAAGTAAAGCTTGTCTGTGGAGCGAATACTCTTCTTAATACCAAGCGTTACATTACACCTAAGAGGATTTCAACAGTAACTGTAAGCTCTCTCCATTGGGCACAAATATTGCTGTTGTCCATCCAATTATTTAGCTTTAAACCCTTTATAGTGGATCGCAGTTCTATAAAAGAGTAGGTCTTGCATTTTGTCTGATGCTCTCCAAAATTTCACAGTGAAAAATTGTGTTCTATACTTGTTTGTCATGAGCTTATATTGCTATAAAATGTGATACATCCTGCTTGCTATTTGGATTCCACAAAAATCTTTTTAATGTCCAGATTTTGTTCCCATTTGAGGGAAAAAAAAGAGAAGGGTTTTTTTTTGGGGGGGTGAGTCTTGATTTTTAGAATGGAGGGGGAAAAGAAACAGAGGGAGTTGAGGCAAGTTCTGTTCTTCTGCACTTGGCTACTGCCTGCATTGTTCCTAATTCATGGAAACTGTCATGAAAAGACTGAAGGTTTGTAAAAGTTAATGTATTTCTGTTTTATCTTCAGAGGTTTCATTTCTCCCTTCTGGAGAACAGGCGTAGCTGGTTATAGCACTGGTGATAGAAGTTCTAAAGGTACAAATTGAGGTTATTGACACTATAAGTCTTCTTGTGTTTTTATATCAGTAGATTTCCTTTTTGGCATATTGATGATTCAGTCCAGACACAGGTTACAGAACCTACATCTGTATGCTGTTTGCTCAAAGGTGGAATGCCCCACTGGACCATAGGATTAGTCAAGCTTCTTAGTGTTTCTAGAAGTAGTAATACAGGGCTTCCATTTGCATGCACAACTTTCAAATAGTTAATGTGATTTGAGCAAAAAATATTTTCTAGAATCTTAGTTTTGGGGCAGATTTTTAAAAAAACAAACACACACACACACTTTAATGATTTCTTGGTGGGTTTAGTTTGTAAACAATTAAGTCCTGTTACTTAAAACAATATATTTTTTGCTGTAATTATATTTTAGGAAGTTATATAAACTCATTTGTGGGTTTTAAATCTTGTGGTGTTTTATAACATCCCTTACTCATTTTAAAGAATGAATACCTAAATCTAAATCTAAATCTAAAACAGAAGAGTTTTCTCTTCTGTTTTCGCCTTCCTCGGTATTTGCTACAATCATCCCTGTTGAATCCTGTGACTTATGTACCGTATTGCTTCTTAGGTGCTCAGAAACCAGACTAGGATTGCTAGTTTACCAGTAACATATATAGATACGCACATGCTTCTACATAGAGGCACACGTGGTGACAATGGAAAGCAGGTTGGGATATGTTGTGAACTTCGGAGCTTGCAGAAATTCATGTGTTTTTGGATGCAGTCCCTGGGACTGAAGGAGATAATTAACGAGCTGGTTTGGCAACTCTCTTGCAGGCAATGTTGAAGTGGCTTGTGCAAAGGAAGGTGTGTACAGAAGCATTGTCAGTTGGAACACAATTTAACTTTTTTTTTTTTTTTGTAATGGATTCTGAAATTCAGACCTGAACAGAAAACCTTTTCAGGGTGCATGAGGAGTGATGCCTCTTTAAATCCTAGTCCAGAAGAGCTCTGTGCAAGTGGCTGCTTCATCTTTCCATACAAAGCGCTCTACACACACACACACATACACACACACACAGAAAGAGAGAGAGAGGGAGGGAGAGAGAGAGAGGTTGATTCTGAACATAATTTGAGGGCACCCTTTTACTGTGTCAGAATGTAGAGAGTTGTAATTTTTTACCGTGATTTATGGTAAAAGAACCTATGGATGCTGTGCTTTTAAAGAAAGCCTTGGTTTTAAAATGTATGAAGGGAGGGGAGGAGGTGGTGAGGGTGGAAGGGAAATGCTCCATAGGCAGGAAGAAAGTGGAATGGAGGGGAGGNGGGAGGTAGCCTCCTCTTGGGGGGGGGAATCGACCCAGAGCAGATGCAGGGCCGCCAGGCTAGAAGGTGGAAGGAGGTGGGGGGGGGAGGGACAATTTGCATAACTGATTGTTGCCCTGGGGATTAAGCAGGGGGGAAAGGGAGGTGGTGGGAGTACAAAGAAAAATACAGACAGTATAAAGAGTATTTCTCTCTCTTTTCCCTCCCCCCACACCCTGTCACTTCTCCGGCTGAGTGGTGGCTACTAGGTGGCAGCTTAGGCCTTGCCCGCGTGTTGACGTGCATGGCTGCCAGGCGCTTCTCCCTTAGGGTTGCATTCTTACTTATGTCTGCCTTTCTCCCCTCCTCCTCCTCCTCCTCCTCCTCTTCCTCTACAAAGAGGCAGGAGGTGCCTAAAGGGGAGGCCGGGTCTGATTGCCACAGAATAGGCTTTACCAACCCCTGATGCCTGCTGTAAAGGCATGACTAGGCAGCCTGGAAAGTTAAGATAAAGTCCAAAAGCAGACTTCTGGCTGTGTCACTGGCAAACTTTCTGTACAAGCTGAAATGTTTGATCTTGCATTATGTCGCAAATGAGCTTGGCATTGGTTGAGAAGGTTGAGAAGCACCTTACTCTTCCCCAGCTGCCGTTCCTCTATTATTTTTGTAAAATGGTTTGTGTTCATTTGACATAAAGGTGCTTCTCATTTTGAAAGAGTGTTGATCTCCATGCCCAAGTGGAGTGTAGTTGTGAGCCACCTCAGTTTGATCTGTTAAATGTTTGCACACATATCCTTCCATGGTAGGATAAACCAGATCCCTTTAAACCTTAAATAAAGGCAAACTGTTAATGCCACACATTACAGATGAACACTTGCTTAGTTTCCTTCACACTGTAATGTGCCATTTCTGTATTTATTTTAGAGGATGCTCCTGAACTCTAGCTTAGTTGCACAAGAATTCAGGGGGAAATTACAACCAACAGAGAATACTGCTGAGACATTTCATCTTTTTGGCTAATCAGGCATAGGTTTTAAAACCCATTTTTCTTTTATCACTTGTTCAAAAATGCTAATTTGGTTTCGGGTTTGTATGCTTGGTATATATTATATGCTTTCAGAAAATCTGGGTCTTGTGTCCTGTGGATCCCACCACAATATATTTGAGAATGTTTGTTTTTTTTAATCAGCCTGTATAAAAAAATTGTACTGTCAGTAGTTTATGATGAGATGCTATATTTGTCTCTTTTCTACTGCCTAACATTGCAGGTTTTCCTTCTCCTGTAAACAGCTGTCACTAAACTAAATATGATGTGTGGAAGTGGCAGCAAAAGAAGGTTGACAATATTTCTGTTTTTCAGATAGAGTTGCAGCAGCAACTCTGTTCTGACTCCAGTTTGCTGTGTATGGTACTATAATTCTCTTCAGTTTGGCTCAGACTTGGTAGAACCCTCTACATTTATTTGGAAATGCACAGATTCTCCAGTAGTTTCTGCAGCTGTGGAGTTCATTCTTCTTTTACATACAGAAATATCTAGGTAAAATGACATTCCAGAATGTTTCTGTGACTTCCTGTTGTTTGGGGCCTGATTTAAGTGCTGTAAGATATTGTGCCAGCCAATATGTTGGTAACTTGCATGAAATCAGAGTTCCTTACAACATAAATATTTTTGTGGACCTTGGGCTACATGCATAGCAGCCCTCACGGTTTTTTAATATTTGCATGTGGTCATTGTTAGTCCAAATTGGCTTATGACTGGTATAGGATACCTCTGTGAAAAGAAGACAGATTTTATCATTTGAAAGATTTCTTGCAAATTAAAGAGTCAAATTGCCATGATTTTCTTGGTTTGTTCCTTGGCATCAACTATTGTTATAGATTCTCAGGTTTTGTTGTTTTGAACAAGTCTGCTTGCAAACCCAATATGCCTCTTGGTTGATCTATGGAATTCAAACATGGCTTCCTCTGAATGGAAACTTTTTGCTGTTCCCAGGACTTTATTCTTGGATGTCATATTAAGAGAAGAGAGAAGATAGAAAACTAGAATTAATTACATTTAGATACAGAATGTCTGTAAGTATTTACACAAATAAGCAGCCCAAATCAGGTTGGTCCGATCATAGCAAAGTTATAACATAGCATGAGAAAATGAATAAGCTTGCAACACTCAGTGGTAGGAGAGATTTTGTCAGCAATTTTAATATATAGTCCCCTCCGTGATGGTGTGGCAGCTGAGGGATGTCTCATGATGCTCCCCTATGCAAACTGCTGACATTGCTTTAAGGAACTGGCCCAACTTGTAATTCCAGGAGTCATCACGGCCTGAACTGCAGTCATTCTTCAAGAGAATGAAAAGAAGAGAAAAGATGCTGATTCAAGGTGAGGGGTATGGAGAAGGTAGAGCTGAATGGAGGACTTGAGGAACATTTAAAGCTGGCTTTTGCAGTACAGTTTGGATCAGAGATATCCTGAGCCTTGAAAAACTAAAAGACTACTATTTAAGGCCTCCTTCAAAAAAACAACAACTAATAACTACTGTTCCAGGCCTCTTTCATGCAATTTTGTATTTAAGGCTGTTTCATATTCTAGCCTGTGCATGCTCTTGAATTTTCATCTGCCCCAGCCCTCCCCTAATGTTTCTAGCAGGCGAAAAAGTCTATGTACAAGAGTGCAAGTCCTTGATTTTGAGGAAGATATTCAACTACTGTCCTTTTTATCACTGAGTTTGTGATTTAACACTAAAACAGTGCTGGGCATTCTCTCAGGTTTTTCCAGTTTCCCCATTACTGGTCCTGCACAATTCCTAACCACTATGGATATTAAACATGCCGACTAAGAATCCTAGGAATTGTAGTTCAAAATCTCTAGATAGCAACAAGTTGTTGGTGTTTTTTGTTAGATCTTAACAGTTTTAATTTACTAGTGGGTTCAGCATTGTTTTGTTCAGAGGTGGTATTCAGCAGGTTCTGACCAGTTCTGGAGAACCAGTAGCAGAAATTTTGAGTAGTTCGGAGAACCGGCAAATCCCACCTCTGACTGGAGATTTTACAGTATCCTTTCCCTGCCACGCCCACCAAGCCATGCCCACAGAATTGGTAGTAAAAAAATTTGAATCCCACCACTGATTTGTTACATAGGTGTCTAGTTAGTTCACTACAGGGGACACAATCTGCTTTACAATAATCAATTCTTGCCAAACTGATCCTTATTTGTAATTACAATAGAGTTACTGCAAAGTTGTACAAAAAGGACCTTACAATAGCACCATTCCTGGGAATAGTTCCAACTTTTCAATTTAGAGATCTAAAAATCCAACAATGGTTCAACCTAGGTCTTCTGAAGACACTAACCCTGGCTCAAAAGTTATTTTCCTTCTTCCTTAGTTGATTATATTATATGTAGCTTACTTGCAGGACATGGCAAGCTGGTGATATAGTCTGTGAACTGTTGCTTAATTAGAATAATTGACAATCTTTTTGTAAGAAAGCTACTCGGTACACAACAACAAACAAAGTGATATCCCTAATTGCTTCTACTATATTAATTTGCAGAAATTCTTAGGTTTTTTTTTAAGTAGCTTGTTCTGGTTACAAAATATGGTTATTGATAATCAGATTGAGGTTTTAGAGGGAGTTACAATGCCAACTACAAATCTTCATTTGAATTGGCTTAAAGCTAATTATTACAGAATTGCTGGAATACATGGTAGATGTCTGAGCGAGTATGACCTTGCAGAGTGATAAACGTTTTCAAGGAAACCTGGTATATCCATGGTGTTTATTTTGCAAGTATGTTGAGAAAGTGTATGAAAGTTTACATTTTGCTACCAATACATCCTTAGTTGATGTACAATACTGAGATTATTGTACATAGAAAAACCTGGCTTGATATACATGTGTATATCAACCATGTTGATACATTGTTATGTTATATTTATTTATATAGGATATAAATCCAATAAATAACTTTTCTCAAGCAGGGGCAATTTTTGCTCCTTGAGGACTACAGGTGGAACGTGTTTGATTGTGATCGTCATTAAGATGGACTAAACCTTTCCTGCCTGCCTGCCTTCCTTCCTTCCTTTTTCTTTTCTTTTTGTCATAGGTATAAATAAAGCCGAGGCTTGCGATACATGTTCTTGTATTNTTCCTTCCTTTTTCTTTTCTTTTTGTCATAGGTATAAATAAAGCCGAGGCTTGCGATACATGTTCTTGTATTATTTTGTTTATGTTTACCTTATTCCATTCCAGAATAGAATAAACACAAAAAACAAAACTTCAAACGATAGAAAATGGCTGTTTTTCTGCCAATTTAAATGGCATAATTTTGGGGACTATTGAAGATTTGACATTGTAGTCATAGGGATGGGAGGGGCCTTGGAGGTCTTCTAATCCAACCCCCTTCTTAAGGCAGGAGCCAGCATGAATCTTCCAAGCTTGGAGTGGCCAAGCAGCATATGTCCAGTCCCAAATTAAGTTCTTAATCATTACAATAGAAATCAATGACTTGCATCCATTTGGGGGTGGCGTTTTGGAGTGGGGATATAAGAGGATGTGGTAGTTGGTTCAATCTTCCCCCTTCCCAGTTTGTTTACTAGGCAGAATCTGGAACCTCAAAAGGTTTGTCCCTGATCTCTCTACCATTTCTTTTTGTGGACCCCTGCAAATGTTATCACAACCTATAATTTTGTACATGGTACAACAATAGGTGTTTAAGTTGGAGAGAGAAGAGCTAAACCAGAACTTCACAGGCAGGGGGCACCATTGAAATTCAGAGGTATTTATATATCTCAGGCTAGTATTCTGTTCTTAAATAATTGGCTTCTGTGATATCTTACTCCCATTTTTCTAATACTGTACTCTGATATGAGAAAAACCTGGTCCTTTCTTATTGAAGACACAAATACTTTTCTAGCGTAAGAAGGAACTTCTAGTTTCTCCTACTACTCTATATTATCAGTGTATATTAAGGATGTGCTGCAATTCCCGAGATTGTCTATTGTACTTCTTTTAGGAATCAAAGCAATTTGTTTACAACCCATGCTTCAGTGTTTGAATAATGTGGGATCAGGAGTTGTGAGCCTGAATTAATGCTATAAATCTGTAGAGAACATGGTTTTTTGAACTAGGTAATACTGCAGTGGTTAAAATTTGTCTTAACAGCAATGGAAATGATGGTGGGAAAAATTTTCAGGAGGAAATTAGCTAACTTTTGCAGAGCTCAGTTACCATTGGTGCAATAACAGCACTTCTCAGAGGTCTGATGTAGCTAAACAAGGTAGCAGTGCACATCTTTATTCATTCATCCAAAGTGTAATGGAGCCAAAATCTCAAGGTACTTTCATATGACTGAAAGGAGTCTGATACAGTAAGTTTGCTATATTTGGTGATTGGTGACTGTGTAATATATTAGTGACAGTGTCCTTCCTTCCTTCCTTCCTTCCTTCCTTCCTTCCTTCCTTCCTTCCTTCCTTCCTTCCTTCCTTCCTTCCTNTAGTGACAGTGTCCTTCCTTCCTTCCTTCCTTCCTTCCTTCCTTCCTTCCTTCCTTCCTTCCTTCCTTCCTCCCCCCTCTCTTTCTCCAATTTATATAGCTACCTCTCTCATAAACAAACGTATACATTTTCTGCTTCTGTGATATAAGAAACAAGGAATTACTTTTTAGAAGGCTATTGTATTGTTTGATAGTTTCTATTTTGCTTCCTCTTCCTTGTCCTCAGCTTCATGTTTTCCTCCCCTAAGTTAAACAAGAGATGCATTTGGCATTTATATTGGCAACCCAATATAAATCAAGCCACGAAGCTAAAATGAAGCTTTTATGTTCTAAGCACCCTGAAATGGTTTGTGAAGCACAAAAAATGTTCCATCCCAGACCTTCAACTGTGACTGTGTCACCATGAATTCAGAGAAGACTTTCTGTTTAAAAACATATGATAAAGCAGCCTTGAAATGGTCTTTGTTTTGATGGCTGGTTTCTTTCCACCTGATTCTAATGTTGATTTCTACAGTGTAGGAAAATTCAACAATCTTGCTAGAAAAGGCAAGAGTTTCTCCATGGGTCTATCCCCTTTCTTTTTCTGACAAGGTCCCCTTTTTATCACCCCAGGCAAGAAAGCACTTATTCCCAAACTCAGACAAAATATGCCTTCTATCTGTTGGGGTAATTTTTGCTCAAATTCTGGTGAAACACATGATTGCCTTGGGCTTCCATTTTTATAAATTTAGGCATATAAGAATATGATATGTGAGATTAATGTTTTTGAATATTATAGCTGAGGAAAGAGGTGGGTATAAGTGGTCATTCACCTATTGTAAATTGCAGAAATCATCTCATCATCCCCAATAGATGATTGTCCAGATTGTATTGAAAATCCCCTAGAGAAGAGGAAAAAATCATTCCATATGGTAACTTATTCCACCGATTGACAGTTCTTACTATGAGAGGTTCTTCCTAATATTTAATCTGTGGCTACATCCTTGAGGTTTCATCCCATTGTTGGAAAGAATAAAGATGACGGACCAGCATAAAGAACTCAAGGTTCTTTAATAAGATTCAATTCCTCACATGATTATGAATCTTACTAGATGATTTTTTGATTGGTCACTATGTCTGAGCCTATATCATACTACTATTATAAGGATGAAATGAGGGGAGAATCTTCCAGTGTGTCTCCACCAATTATCGGAGAAAATAATATAATGAAGTACTAGGCATAAATTCATGCTTGCTTTGTCAAATAATCTAATTTTGTTAAATGATCTGATTTTCTTGGAGGAAACAAATATATTTGTGCATTTCTTAGTACAGTGAAAATAGTTGATATGCAGATTCTATCAACCCAGTTCAACAATGGTGATGGTTATTAAAGTTGAAGGGAATTGTTGTCTGGAAGAGTTTAAATATTTCACTTTGGGGCAGATTAAATAAAGATCATTCAGGCTAATGCTAAAGTGGAATTTAGGACTCAAAATATTTTGTATAATCCCAGATATTGCAAAGAATACCATTCATTTTCATATTTGAAATGATAAATGCCATACAGAAGCAAGTACACATATCCTCAGTTGAAGCTCATTTTATAAAAATGCCAAGATGACTGAAATTGTAGTAACATAGTAACAACTATTTGGTGTTATTGCAAGAGCCTCGGATTCATGTTAAGCCCATGTCACACTGCACCAACGGATGCAAAGAGGATGTAAAACGGAAAAAAAGCTTGCCATCCGTTGGTTAACGCGATGCTTCCGTTCTGTACTCACTGCCTCCGTTTTGCTTCCTCTCTATCCGTCCAGCATCCGTTTATTGACGTTTCATCCGCTCAGAAAGTTTTGAGCTGCTCAAAACTTTTGAGCGGAAAATGTATCCAATGCATCCGTTCTGCATCCTCTACGCATCCTCTATGCATCCTCTATACATCTGCTCTGCATCCTCCCCACGTCTGTTCCTTTCCGTGTTATCCGCTCTGCTTATGCAAATTTTTGCCCCTTTTGAGAGCGGATAACAACGGATAGAACATTTTGCTCGTCCGTTGTGTCCTTTTTGCATCCGTTGGGCAGTGTGACATGGCCTTTACTTCAGAATAAGGCCAATTAAGGACTTTCATGCGTGCAACAATCACATGTGCGGGGTCTGCTCCAGATAAATATTTTATACATATATTTATATAGTACATATGCAAACATATCGGTCTATGGATGATTGCTTAATCTCTACAGTGAAGGGGAGGTTAATAGACTGTTTTATTTCCAGTCTCTCAAGTTTGTGGAGAAATGGATCCGTGATTTCCTTTTGAAAGTGATCAGTCCATGTACTGACTTTTCATATTTCTGCTTCATTTTTCTTTGTAATCAAGAATGGGTTTCCTAGAGACAGTGTTATATGGTTTAGAGTAGATGTACTAAATGTAGGAATTCAGCCAAAGTAAATTGTTATAGTCTTAGTGAAATAATTTGGGGAGTAGGTTTTTTTAAAAATTGTTTTAACTGTTCAAATTAACAATTTATTTAATTCATCTGGAATTTGGCAATTGTTTTATTAGTATTTTTCTCATTTTTTATCCATGGAAGTCCCCCCCCCCACAACATTTTAGGGCTCAAGTTTACATGCTGCATAACACAACTTCTTACTAGAGCTAACTAGCATCATGGTATGTACCGACAACATGTCTGTTTTTACCTGCAAACATCAGTGAGTTTTTCAATATTTTTTTCCAAGGCTCTGAACTTTTGATTGCTTCACTGTACTACACAATGGATTCTCTGTCAATATGCCAGCTAATTAAGTTTAACTTTTAATGTTGCTTCATCTCGGCATTCTTTCTGTGCAGTCCATTTTTAGTATTTGTCTGTTTTTTAGTATATAGCTTCGCTAAAATAATGGATTCTCCATTTCCCCTTTTCAGATCTCCTCCCTTTTCTTTTGGCAAATCAGCCCCTGGCTTATTTTTGAAAGCTTTTTGGACCTAAGGGGAGATTGGTCAGAGGTACTTTAAAAAAAAAGTTGGCGTTCTTCAGGAAGATAGTATTTTGGCTGCTGTGTGGGAAAGGGTCAAGGTAAAGCAGGCACTTAGCATCCTCTGATGAAAATAACAAGCAATTGCTTCTCCATTTGCTGATTTTTCACCAAACGTGCCTTCTAGAAAATGATCAGGGAGGTGAAAACCATATTGCTTGTCTCTTCAGTACAAAAGTGCTCATTCATCATTCTTGCAAAGAATACACAATGTGATGTAAACACAGTTTTATGCTCCTTTTCTGTGGAAGGGCATGGTGCTCTCATTAACTGCCTTGGAAACAGAAATATGTTATCCTACCTTCTGCTGTGCGAATATGTTTGGGAAACATATAGATTTTTAATCAGTCTTGGTTGATAAACTTTTTATAACATTGCTTTAATCTTTATCCAAAGAAGTCTGATGATTTCCATGATCATGTTAAAAAGCTTTAAAAAAAATAATTTACAGATTGTTTTATCTGGATTATCAAGATTTGTTTGTAAAGCTGTCACTGTAACATTTTTTACTATTATACTTAATAAATAAGTTAGAGCTAACACAAAAGGTGCTTCTGAGAAGTGAAATGTCTTCAAGGAAAAAAAACAAGAAACTCCAATTTCTATTTGAAAAAAAGCTCCTTTTGGGGCAACCATGACCTGAATGACTGAATACCACCATAGACTTCAAACGAGCTATTTCGTGTGAGGATTTAAGGTACCAGACTAGAAACCAGGAGACTGTGAGTGTTGTATTTTAGGCATAAAGCCTACTAGGTGATTTGGGGCCAGTCATATTCTCTCACTCCTAGGAAGGAGGCAATGGCAAACCACTTTCAAAAATGTTGCCAGGAAAACTGCAGAGATTTGTCCAGGTAGTTGTCAGTAGTCAAGACTGATTCAAAGATACAACAACAACAACAATATCAGAATTTGAGAAAGGATGTTATATATTATGATCAACATAAAACACCAAGAAAATAGAGTTATATGCTGTGTTAAGCATGCTAATATAAATTCAAGGATCTGAGGTTCATAACAGAAATATGATTTGGTGCTAGAACACAATATTCTAGGTTATGATTTGTCCAAAGCAGAAAACAGAAGAATGGTTATTTTCTATGGATTACAAACTATCCTTGTGCTAGTATTGCCTAAATTGTTTTAGACTTTGTAGTAGCCATGTCACATTGTGAATTCATATTTGTTTTGGGATCAATGGCAGTAGCTTTTCTCAGATGCATTCTTGTCAGGCCAGATACTTTGATTCAATATTTGTGTTTTTGGCTTCTATTTCTAATTAACTTTTCGCTCATCTTTATTAAAATATTGTTATGTTACTTATACCCATTTGTTTCAA
Organism: Laticauda laticaudata; assembly: GCA_004320025.1. Lineage (NCBI taxonomy): Eukaryota > Metazoa > Chordata > Lepidosauria > Squamata > Elapidae > Laticauda > Laticauda laticaudata. The sequence goes on from BHFT01038781.1 coordinate 40,992, forward strand.
AATTGTCTTGAATTTTGTATGTCTTCTAAAGCTCTAAATCCCATCTAATTTTGTATCATCTGCAGATTCTATCAACTTCATCCACAAGCCAAGAGCAAACTTTTCTTTACCTAAGTCTAAGTGTCAAGTTAATTGTCCTAACAAAATTAGTCTAGTCATAAAGTTTATAAGATCTTTTGTCAAATACTTTGCTGAAATTATGTTTCATGTCCACAGTTATTCCCTAAAATTACTCAGGTGGTAACTGATTAGGAGTTGAGAACAGATTACTTTTGGCATGACTGGAAAAGACAGGGTCAATACTTCCTCTTCTCTGCCATGGCATTCAATCCCATTCTTCATTCTTTCTCAAAAATAAAGCATTGAGGTTCAACTAGACTGCCAGAAATTTTCTTCAGTACCTAGGATGCAATTCATCCAGTCCCAGAAACATCTCCCATTGCAGACAGTTCACATTTTTCCTTTTCACAGAAGACAATAAATAAAGGTTTCTGTATCCATAATGCTAGATCACCGTGACTCTTGTCAAATGTGCAAATATTTTAGAAAAATCATAGAATTACAGAGTTTGAAGACCCTACCTCAGCCTTCAAATCCAATCCCCTGCTCAGTGGAGGAATTCAAATGTAAGCATCCATGACAAAGGTCTGTTCAAGCTCTGCTTGAAAATATCCAGGGAAAGATTCTATCACATCCTTAAATAAATGGTTCCACTGACAGACTGCACTTTTCCTAAGGATGTTGAGGAAATCCTAACCATTTAAGTTTAGACTTTGTCATCTAAAACAAATTTTCACATAATTGTCACAGTAGGGTGATTTTGATTTTGAGCGCTGATTTTTTTTTCTCCCAGCTTCTCAGCGCAAATTCCCTCTCCCCTGTGATTTTGTTGAATTTTTTTTTCATAGCCAAAGTACATGTTTTTATGCAGGTACTTTACACGCATCTTAAGTATTGTACTTCCATTTATTTTTCCAAGCAATGTTTTAATTGTAATCTCACACTTCTTTTGTGTAGCAAGGAATATGTTGGAACTACCTCTTCCTACTGATAGTTGAAAGGCCTAAAGACAAGATCTAATGATAAGCCACCCTGTTGAACTGTGATGCCTGTTCTCCCAAACCATTTCAGAAGTGAAAAGTAGCAACAAGGAAGTGTGGATGTATTTTTCCCCTTGGCGTTAACTTATGTCTGGCACTTGAATACAGAAAGGAAGAAGCTTAATACAGTTTATCAATATTGGCCACCCTCTTATCCTCTGTCCTCAGCCAACATGCCTTCCTAAACATATAAAGTATATACCAAGTTCAAACAATAGGGCATGCAAAAAATAATTCTCAGTTGCTGGTAGTTGTGTTTTGAACATATTTCTTTGAATGCTGAAGATGTGATATGCACATTGTAGTTGTTATCAATTGATTTAAAAGTCAAATGAGCAACAATCATAATGGTTAATAGCATCAGAGCTTTGTATAATATGTGTGAATTGTACATTTTGCTCCATAGGAAGCACAGAATATCAATAAAACATAAACTCAGCAATGTTAATGTGAGTCTTGTTTTTATATGTTTTCAATATTAAAATACTATATTATGATAAGTGTGTTGTTATGAAGTTAGTTTTTATTTATTGTATTTTTATTTTATATATTATTGGGAGCTATCTAGAATTGTCTTGTATAAGAAAGGCAGCTATATAAGTTAATAAATACATAAATTGCTTGTCCCTAAATCTGGTATTATTTTCTGATGCCAAATGGATTGAGATTGAATGAGACATTTAAGGACCATCACATTATTAATGGGATTTCTTGAGAGGTCATGTGTTATTTCTTTACTTCTGACAGTTGTAAACTAAGATCACTCTATGTGCTATCACTTATTCCTTTATATTCAGGAGGTGACTTTATGTGCATTATGCAGAACCATAATAGCTAAGATTGACTTGGAATGTTAAACTTTCTGTCAACTTCAGTCCTGACTGAAAGAATGATATGATATCCTGCATTTTTTTAAAAAATCCAATCAAGGAACAGTCTTGTTCAAATATGAATTCTTCTTTTGCATTTTTTTTATTTCAGACTAGTTTTCTCCTACATCCTGTAATTAAAACTTTAAAAAAAACTACAGCAAGTTAGAATGGGCAAATTACCACTATCAATGTATGATGGATATTAGCCTTGGTTTAGATCTACTTTATCACATGTTTATTTCTTGCTGCTTTTATTTCATCCAGGACTAAACTGAACTTTCAGAACAAAGAAGTGGTTTTGAAGTATAATGTTGGTTAGTCATTAGGTAATATTTTTTTTTTAAATAAAAGAATGTTCTTTATTTGCTTAAGTTGCAAAAAAACTATTAAATTAAAGATAGACAGAATTAATGTGTGTTGTGCTTTTATTTATTAATTTACTTAACAAATCTCTACCACAATCAAATGGCTTTCAACAATTTATATAATGCATGCAAACACAAATTAAAACATCAATAGATCATAAAAATCTAGTTAAACAACATCAAAAGTAAATAAAACAACAATTAAAAGAAACAAAGAATAAAGAAAAAAAGCAAGATGGCATCAAATGTCAATTTAAGAAAAAAAATCTCCAAAATAATTCAGTTTTTAACTTTCTTAAAAAACAACAGTGAGGAAGCCAGTTCAATTTTAATTGAGGGCTATTCCAAAGCAATGTCTCTGCCATCAAAATGCAACACCGAGCTTCAGAACCACCACCCCCGCCCGCCATACTTTTGGGAAATTTGGGGTTCAGATTTCTCTAGATTTTCTCTATATATTCTAGTACAGGGCTGTCAAACTCACAGGCCAAATGCGTCACACGCTGGCCATGCGCACGCCCAGTTTAGCGAAAGGGCAAAATTCTATCACCCCTGTTCTATTAGGTCAGACCAACATTAGTTGGAGAAGACAATCTATGGTGCTTGTACCCATAAGATGAGGCTATTAATGCATAATGACCTTTGTATGTCCTCATGGTTATAATACATGAGTCAAAATGTCTTGTCAATATGTATCATTTTCCCTTTTTTTAGTTGTGAATTTTGCCAGGTATTATAGATGTTTAATATTGGCGATATATATCTTTAATCCAATTCCAAAACCTATTGGCAAGATGTTTTTGCCTTCTAGATATATTATTACAGATAGTCCTTGCTTAGTAGTCAATCACATCACTCTTATTTATAACCCATGCCAAAGTTATGATTGCCACACTACACAGTTACATGATTGCATTTTAGGACAGCTAGTTCATATTTACAACTGGTTGTATCATCCCACGATCGTGTGACCACAATTTGCAATATATTTTTTCCATTTTCTGACAAAAAAAGGTCCATTGGATATGCTGGATTTGCTTAATGACCACATAGTTTGCTTAATAACTATGTAATTCTCATAATGACCCCAGTGACCATTATAAAAATGGTTGTAAAATTGAGCCAGGTCACATGGGGACCCCCTTAACAACCCACAACAACTTACAAACAAAATTCTGATTTCAATTGCAGTCATTAAGCCAGGATTATTTCCTTAATTCATAAATTACAGCTCCATACAAGTAGTGAAAGATAAAAGAAAGATTAAGAGATTGTGAGGGGGCGAGGGGAACAGAGAAAAGTGATGTAGTTTTTTTTAAAAAAAACATGTTTGTTGCAGCTTTGTAATATATAACTTTTGCCTTTGGTGGTCAGATTTTCTAATAAGCACATCAGTGTGTGTGTGTGATCAAATTTAAGTTGTCCTCCGATGTCCTCAGCTTCCCCCCCACCTTTAAAACAGATTTACACACATTTGTCTTTGCTTTTATTAACTAAGAAGCATTTATTATAATTGGACTTTTACCAGAATTTTTAAATCTCTGCCACTCTGTATTGTATAATGTCTAGGAATCTTTTTGAATTGTGTTGCTAAATCCTAATTTGAAGAAGAAAGCTAGTTTCTACATTCTTTTTATTTTTACTTACTGGTTTTTATCAGCTAGAAAGCCATAATGCTGTAGCTTAACAAATAATAATATGGTGGATGAGATGGTGTCATTTGCAAATGTTTAAGCTTGTCTTTGAGGGAAAGTTGTCAACAATGAACTAATGGAACATGGTGAAAGCGATTTAAAAAAGAAGTTGCTGCTTCAACATGCAAAATAAATTCATTGTATCTTTAGACATCCAGTCCTTTTCATAAACCATTATAGTTTCATTTTGAACTTTGTGGGCCAGCTGTAACCCTATATAATAACATTTATCCTGGAACTCAGCAGATTTAAAAAAATCATATTTCTGCTTCTGACATTGAACACTGGAACCGAATAAAGTCACTAGTTAACTGTCTCTTGAGTCTTCTTTGCTTACACCAAGAGCATTCCTATTGTGCTTGTGTGGTGCTGTCATTTTGCTCCTTAAAGCAGAAATATATACTGTATACTTAAAATTCTTTGATATGCAAGTCCTATAGGCAGGATCCTTTGTTACAAAATTTTTGGAGTGCAAAAAGTGTGCAAAGAAATGTGATTTTAAAATTTAAAAGGTCCTGATAGTTGTTTCCTTTCCTTTCCTTTTTTTTTGATGGGGTAGAAGACTTTGCAAAAGTGGCAGCATTGCTAGAGGAAAAAAAAACATAATTCAGTAGCCTTTTGGCCTTTTTAAATGCAGTAGAAATCTTTTAATGAAAGCACAATATCACTCGTTCTTCTGCTAAATTGCTTTACTCATCTCTGATTTTCTGGTCTTGTAGTTTACTTATACTATGATACTTCAGAAGAAAGAAAGAATATTTTTTTTTAATCTTGTCTTTCTTTTGTAAATAACTCGAGAAGGTAAACATACGTCCTTCTTCCTCCTATTTCCCCTACAATAGTTTTTTGAGGTATGCTGGGCTTGAGAGTAACTGGTCCAAAGTTACCCTGCCAGCTTTCATGCTTGAGGCAGGATTAGAACTCAGCATTTCTCGTTAATAAAAGTTCTAACCTACGCTTCTATATTATTTTGATTCATGGTTAGGGAGTGCAGTCCATAAATCCAACGATGAGTCCTTGTTTCAAGTTTTGTCTCAGCTCCAAAATTTAAATAGATTTGAACAAATAACATATTTGTTTTTCCATAAAGCGAGTATGGACTTTAATGAATAAAGTACTTTAATAAAACTATTTAAGGATGATATACAAGTATTTTCAGGTATGTAATAATCACCAACTATGGTACGATGGCTGTTTCCATCTTATGTCTTGTGGAAAGTCAGCTGTTAACCATAGTTTGCAAAAAAGAGATCTCTATTGTCTATTTGTTGGGAGCTTAGATAATATTGGTTGGGCATTGCATTAGCCTTATTTAATGTCTATTCAAACAAATTTGATATACATAAATTGGTTTGAATATTTGATTCATTTTTTAAAAAAATACAGATAATCTTCGACTTACAACTACAATTGCGTCCAAATTTTTTTGCTGCTAAGCAAGACAGTTGTTAAGTGAATTCTGTCACATTTTACTACCTTTTTTGCCACAGTTGTTAAGTGAACCAGTGCAATTATTAAGTTAGTAACAATTAACACAGTTAAGTGAATCTGGATTCCCATTGACTTTACTTGTCAGAAGGTCACAAACAGTAATCCCATGATCAGGGACACTACGATCATCATAAATATGATCCAATTACCAAGTATCAAAATTTTGTTCACATAATCATAGGGATACTGCAATGGTTATAAGTGTGAAAAATTATCATATTACTTTTCAGTGTTGTCGTTAACTTCGAACTATCACTAAATGAACTGTTGTAAGTTGAGGATTACCTGTACTTTTAATAAATATTGCATTTCTCATTGGAAAAATACTGTTCTTGTCTGCCAGATATCCCTAGAACATGCTTAAATATTGTAACGTGTGCCTTGTCATTTATAAGATGCTGGTGGAAAGTCAACTCTGACCAGGCCCTTTGAAGTGTTATTTTGCAATGAACATTGAAATACTAAATTGTTAATAACTGTTTGTTGCTTACACACTAATGTTAGGTTAGTTGTTAAGAATGGATATAGCAAACTGTTACTTCTTCGATTTCCAGCACACCAATGTAAGTAATTTTAGAAGTTATTTTGCTAACTTGTACAAAGTCTGACGGTAAAACACTTGCTCTGTTAAAGTATGTTGAGCAGTTTCTCAAACATTCTGTATCTGATCCCTTACATGGCAAATGATGTTCAGGTTAAGTGTGCAGTTCAGCGATAAAACTGTAAAAAAATAACAGAGGCAACAAAAAAACAAGCCTCATATTTGTTCATATTATCCCCCTATATTACTGTCAAAGCTGGAATCCACTATCTCATTCTTTTACATCTTCCTTTTTGAAACCAATGTGGGATTGTATTTCTACTTGTCAATGTAATTCCATCTAGTATTGTAGTTTGTTGGTAAGAGGGTGAACTTAGAAAACAATTGTTTTTCCTATGAATTTAGAAGAGAAGGCATTAAATTATTCCAAATTTTGGCAATCTAATGACTGTTTATTGTCACCATAGAAACCCAGTACTTATAGGGAAAGTGGTAAAATCAAGAATTCTTCAAGATGATCATATAGCAGACCAGAAATCCGATTTGATCTTCAGATTGCAGGTTAACAACTGCCATTCCTTTTTCTTGTTAAATGTAGGTTGGCTCAGCCAAAATCTTTAGTCACTCATGTAATAGTTTAGTTATTCATGCAATAATTTAGTCATTCATGTAAGGTTCACCCAAACACGATTAGATGCAGACAAGACCAATATCTTTTATGCATACAAATGAGTAGGAAGAAATCCTGTTCAGGCTGAATGATAACAGACCTGCAAAAGAGCAAAATGATTAAACAAAACAAGAGACCCATTTTTCCTTATTGCTAACAACTAAAATTTAGTAGAATTCTATACAATCTTTAAAAACAATTTTCTGTGGATTTGATATAGATAAGATTGTCAGCCAGAGTCTAAACCAGGGGTGTCAAACTCATGACCTGTGGGCTGGATGCATCATGAGCTGACCAGGCTCATGCCCTGGTTTAGTGAAGGCGGGTGAAGTTGCAATATGTCATGTGACGACAACATGTCATTGCAAGTTTGATACCCCTGGTGTAGATAATTTCCATTTGGAGTACCTGGGTATTATCATACAGTGAATCCATCTAAAACCATCAAGTTAATATCAGCCAGAATGTTCCATGCATCCTATTGCATTTTATTAACAATTCACTTCACGCTGAAAACTAATAATGGAAAATGTGGAGCTGTAAGCTTCCTTTAAAAAAAACCCAGTGTGGTTAGGCCTTGTGCATCTTCCTTCCTCGGCATTGATTTTATTTTCTGCTGTCTTCCACTTCTGGCAGCTTTTGATTGTATGTAGAAAAGATTCTAGTCAAACTTTGTTCAAATAGAAATGTTCTTTCTTCACATATGGCTGGCCTTTACAGTTGTGTGAAGGATGCTTACTTTTTCTCTTTTAAATTCTTTCCATCCTTCTGTACACTTTAGGACTAAGATAGTGTCATGATTTCTTTCCCACTTTCTTAAAATTTGTCTTGTCAAATACATCCAGATATTTGCCTCGTCAGTGGACATTCTTACTGTCAACCACTTCTGAGAATATTATTATAGAGGAACATCCACAGTCTTAAAAAAAACACACCTTGTGGTAAACTTCCTTCTGTTTCCTTGTACTTCAAGACAACAGCTCCAACTCACCTACCCCACATAATTGTTAAAGGGTAGAACATTGTGGATTTGCCTTTCCAATTCTGGTTCTGTATTCAATTCTCATTAAGTCCCTCCTGCCAATATGACCTTTGATAAAGGACTGAATTGTTGCAGAGTTCGAGGCATGCAAGACTTAAATTTGTTGTATAGTATAACAAAGTTAAAAAAAAAATACATTCTTGGATTCTTGTTCTTTTATTTTTAGCAAGCAATTTATTGTAACATCCGAAAATGTGTTGCGAACCCACATTAAAGGATTCATTTCTGGTAAAAACTGGCCTTATGCTGCTGTTTTTTTAACACTTAGTCATGTTTCTGAAGTGTTTTTTCACCAAGACCTTTGCAAAGAGACAAGCGAAGTAGGGGGGACTGCCTTGCATTGGGAAAGGAGACGGGGACATATCAATTGGCAGTAGGTTGCTCTCAGACAACCACAAGGTATTAGTATACCACTGGCCATCTGTCCACTTCACTGTGGCTTTCTTCTGCCTTCTGTTTACTACAGAAGGATTTGGCCATGTTCTGTAATACACAGCCACTAAATTCTGACCACAAGGAGTAGTAAAACTCTCTTATGCTTTGTTTCCTCCTATTTCATATTCACAGCATGCTTTCCCCCAACACACTTGGGCATGCACAAGTGAGCTACACTCACACGGTTTGGCAGCCGCTTATAAAAGTTTGGTTTTTTAAAAAACCATATTTTTCTTTTATCAGTCAGTATTTTAAAAAAAAAATCTCTAGGAAAACAGCCAAAGCATCAAATGTGGAATTGGGTGTTTTCTCTTTCTTTCCCCCCTTTTCTTAAGCAGACAATATATCTAACTTTCTCTCCAGGCTGCAAGATTATTAGCATTACCTTCCTCAGCTAGTTAAAGGGTTAAAATTATGGGGAAGTTCAGCTAGCACTTGCAAGATATGGTTGCCTTAGCAACAGGCCTTCTAATCTGGTAGGTGACCTGAGAGACTGTGGAAGATGCAGGGGTTGGTTTGGCATTTCATTTTTTTATGAGGGCTTCAGCTCTCCAGCTGGCTCATTTCTGAACATAAAGCGGCTGTTCTTGCCTCTAGAATTACTGGCATTCCAAAACAAAATATTCCAAAGAGAAAAAATATATTTTAAGATATCCCTCTTTTGGATTTCACAGATTTGTATGGACAAGGTCCAGCTAAGCTTCTGCCTCCATCCTGCCAATCCTTTTATGCAAAGTGTGTTTACACACACACACACACACACACACACAGAGTCTCCCCTGTCTTGGTGCAAGGTGTAAATTTCTCTATTTCTGGCAAAGATAGATTGGCACAATTGCACGCTGACACTATTTTATTCTGTTTTAATTGCCATTTTTGGTTGCTTTAAAATAAAATGATAACAGTTCTGGTTCAAAAATCTTGATGGACTTGCCTCAGCTGAGGGTTCTCTGGACACTTTGAACTACAGATCCCAGAACTTGGCCTAGTGATCTGAGAATGATAGGAGTTGTAATCTGAAACACCCAGAGGGCACCTTCTTTAAAAAGCTAAATTATTGTATCAATATTACAACTTTCTTCTGAGTCTTGTGTTTTTCCCTGTGCTTGGTTAGGGTTATAAGGATCTTTGATTTCAAACTTTCAAACTTCTCCAATTGTATTGTCTGAATTCAAACATATGAGGCATGTGATTAATTGAGGGGGAACAAATAAGAATGAGGGGTGGAAAAGGGACATTTGTATGTGTCTCACAGAACATACAGGAAACTTTTTATAATTTATATGTACAAGCTATTCCTATTGTATCCAGAAAGGCAATTTTGAACAGTATTGTTGGAATGACTTGCCACAAATTTTTTCAGTATAAGGGAGTCCATTTGATTTAGTAATATGTAAATTTACAAATAAATGAATAGAAATACATTTTACAAACTGAGGAAAGAATTTCCTTACTGCTGGTTTTATTTCTCTCTCTTTTCATCATCATTATTTTTGTAAGTTTTCAGGGTAAAAAAGTGTTTATTGTTAGATTTGTACTTTTCTACAACCAAAAGGATTTGGTGATTCATTTTCTGATTGATTGATTGATTGATTATGTGCCATCAGGGTGGTTTAACCTATGAGCAATCATATAGAATTTCTCCATGATGATTTATCCCTAACCTGATGTCAGGTGGAAGAAATCAAGACAGTTCAAATGAATGCAGGTTTAATGCATGCTTACGGCTTCTATAAGAATCTGATCTACTAATGGTCAAGGTAAATGGGTGTTAGATAAGAGTCAACAGAATTCAAAATGGGCTGGACTTAGATCTATTGTGGGTGCAAAGGTCTCGAGAATGATGGCGCACAATCCCTCCCTCTGGGGTCAGCCTGTTCATCTTCTACATCTAGCCTTTCAAGTCTCTCAATGGTACACTCATTGCCATTGCAACTGAATCCATCCATCTTGCTGCTGGTTGTTCTTAGAGCCTTTTCCAAAGAGCTGGGTTTGTTTGTCTTTTGCACAATATGTCCAAAGTAGGATGATTTGAGCCTGGTAATCTGTGCCTCAAATGAGAATTCTGAATTGATTTGTTTAATGATCAATGGTTCACTTTCATCAAAGTAATATTTTTTATATATTTAGAGAAGAAAGAGACATAGTAGATCACTACATATATCTTGGCCAATGGATCTCAATGGAAGATGATAAATAAAGGAAACTGAATGCCGTGTTAAATGTGATTGAGAGGCATTCTTCAAGCTAAGCATAATTTTCAAGAACAACCTCCCCCTATTCCTGAAGAGAAAAGTTTTTGATCCAGTGTGTGCTACCTGCTTTAACATACGCCAGTGAAAGTTGGACACTAACCTCACAATAATACAAAAGCTGTGAGTGGTGCAAAGGGCCATGGAAAGATGCAAGACAAGATAAGAGCTGCACAAAGATTAGAGAACAAATGAAAGTGTATGATATCATCAAGAGAATAAAAGAATTGAAATGGAAAAGAGCATTGGTACTTACC